>QYSG01014002.1:0-14868 GCA_003988875.1 Lachnum nothofagi
CAGGCCTCTGACATCACACAGTGGATTGAAGAAGACGACTACGACGTTATACCCGAAGAGCTTCAAGAAAAATACTCCTCGCTCGGCTTCTACGACGAGCGTAGAGGATCGCCGGGTGATTGGGATAACCTCTTGTACAATCTCAAAGGCGCCATTCTGCTCTCCGCCATTAAGGAAGGCACCGCGAAGCATATGGTTGAGAGCAGTGAGTATTCGCGACACCCCACAAGCTTTTGTGCTAATCAGTGATCTAGTTAAGGACCTGAGAGACATCTGTTATTTCGAATGGGGCTACATTATCGACTTCGAAGCAAAGACACTCAAGACATATGTCACGGGTCCATGCAAAATCGCAACAGCCACATTTGAAGAGCTTGACGAGGGGTATATGGATCGTTTGTTTGCTCGCTATCGGATGCAGAAGGACAGAGTTGCCAGCGATGAGTGGGACACTGAGGAGGAAAGCTGTGGCACAGACGAAAGTCAAGTTGACGAGAACAATGAAGCTGAGGTAGCTGAGCAGTGCTCTGAGTGGTTGGATAAGGTTGTTGACCCTACTGAGAGCACTGTCACTAAGGCTTCGGTCGGGGAATAATTCAAGAACAAGGATGAGAATACTGCAAAGGGTGAAAAGCTGCGTCAAATATGAATGTTGGTTAGGGAACCAACTCAACAAGAGGATGAAAGAGGCATAATCGTATTCAATAGGTTTCTAGTAGCTAAACTGCTGAGAGCACTCGCTGAATTATATGATCTCCATATTGCCTCCCGTAGAGACTGTTTAGTTCCTTCCTGCACCCTTCTTCATTTCACCATTAATGGCTCGCGCTACGCAAATCAAAACAACTCCAAGCCTAATCTACTTGCGCTTCCAACAAAAGGAGTTTGCTGCCCTGGGCATTGCCGGTCCCGACGACATGCCTTTCCCTAAGCGCGAAGATGTGGCTAAGCCCGGATTCCCCTCGAACTCAGGCGGCAGGTCCACGGACAGTTTCGCGCCTCAGGAACGTCTCGGCGACACAGGTGAGCACTTCGCAGATACATCGTCCTTCGGCAACTCTTTCTAGAATTACCTTGGCGTGACGGCATCGAAGCCGGCGGTGAACCCTACCTGCCACCTGAAGCTCCAGAGGACCCCGGGTATCTTGCTACGAGATTTGCTGGTCTAATATTTTTAACGGCTTTGAGGTAGGTGGGTATAATGAAGTGACAGTTGATCGCTGGAGAGATGGCTTGGAGGAGAGAACCATCGCCTAGAGCTAATGAGGACGAGCCAGACGGCGCAGCATGGTATCCGGAAGAAAACCCATATGGCGAAGATGACTTCGAGTCGTAGGTAGAGGTAGGAGTAGACTATAAAGGCATAGTAAAGTAAAGACTCAAAAGAAATACGTCTGTATTCAATCGTACGAGTCTCATTCTTCGCACAATTCTAGGATTTTTGCACCATGGACTCAATGGTGCGGATGAGGGAAGATGAGCCACCGATCGCTTACTAGGCTTGATTTACAGAGTACTGTCTTTCCAGATTTATTTTTGACCTTGAAAATAGAGATGCTCGTGCTTGATGACCTTAAAAGGATAGCGGCTCCTTGCCGTACACTTGACGCAAAACAGTTTGGTACCATAGAATAGCTCGGCGCTAACTCTCAGTACATAAATAGCTGGTCCGAAGGCACTGCCTCCGATACACCTAAGTGGGTAAAATATGCAAAAAAAACCATGCTTGCGAACTAGAAGCTGAAATACTTTATTTCAAGCATTACTCCATCTTCCACTGATGGCATGGGATACGGCTGTTGTTCGTAGCACTGCCCGCGAAATCCTGCCAATGAATGAAATCCTCCAAACATCAAAAATAAAACCGTAGGAGCACGGCGATTGATTAAGAAGTCGTCTATAGAAAGAAAGCGAAAGATGTATAAAAGTAATCGAACCCGCTGTTTGCAACTTCCCTCTCATCATCGATATCAGTCTTATATTATTTGCAGCAGCTTGAGCACTCGCCTGCCTCATACAATCAGTGCAACTCAGTCGACAGCCTGCGAATCATCTCAGCTATAACATTTAAAAGTCTCAATCCCCGCAAAAGAAGAAAATGAAATCACTCTTTGCAACTCTTCTGTTCGGCGCATCTGGTGTATTTGCTGCTCATCCCACCTCCACCTACAGCCTGCCACCCATGCAACCTACCAATATAGTCAGTCCTTGGATGGACGGTTCCTGGTAAGTCATTGTTCCTATCTCTAAGCATTACTATATCCCAGTTAACGATCCGGGCAGTCAAACGGAGTCAGCCCCTTTCGCAGTGACGAAATCCACAGTCGAGAACTGCTACAACTTCCCCGCCGGCGCCGAGAACGTGCAAATCGACTTCTCCACCCTCGACGACTCATACAAATGGTTTACAGTTTTCGGGCAAGTCAATTGCCACGCGGTCAACAACGTAACCGTGAAGAAGTATACTGGGACCCACGGCGATAACCAGTGCGTAGAGGTCGGGACCGGGAGGTGGCCGGGCTATTCCGGCGAGACGAACTCCCTACGGTGGCATCGAGTCCATAATAATTATTAATATATCCATAAAAATTAACAATTTAACCATTTTAATAAAATTTTTAAAAATAATAAAATAATTTGGTTTTAAATCTAAAAAATAATAATAGATATTTTATTTATTTAAAAAGTAATATCTAAAAAATATTATAATTTTTTAGAATTTAATGGATTTTTAGTTTTTAAAGAATTTGGATTTTTTTTATATATAACTAAATAAATTTAAAAAGTATTTTAATATTGCCAACTTTAAAATAAAGCTATTTGCAATATAAATCTCATATTAATTATATAATATTTATTTAATTAAATTTTATTTTTTTGTTTAATAATATTTAAAAATTATTTTTAATTATAATTTAAAATATAAACTTCAAATAATTTTAAAAGTAATTAATTGCTATTAATTTAGAAAAAATAGTATTAATTATATTAATATTAATAGTGTTTATATACTAATACTAATTCATATAAAAACTTTTATTAATTATTTTTTAATTTTTAATTTTTAATTTTAATAAATATTTTATTTTAAAATAATTTTTTTTTAAAATTTTAATTTTTTTTCTTTAAAGCTTTTAGTTTTTATTATTATTATCAAAAGTATTAAATTAAATTTTAATAATACTTAAATTAGTTTTATTATTATTATTATTTATATACTTTATATATTTTATATTAATAATAAGTTTTTTAGTTTCCTTAAATGTTTTATTTTTCTTTTAAAGCTTCCAAATTTTTTCTAGTATTTTAATATATTAAAAGCTTTATTTTTACTGAAAATAAAATGATTCCTAAGTTTTTGTTATTATTGTTTTAATAGATCAAAATTAATCTTAGAGATCTTTGTTTATGGAAGTAAATTTGCTACTTTCCTTTTAGATTTTTGTTTATATTTTTTAATGGTTTTTAGAGTGCTATTAATGTTTTTTATAGTTTTAATAATCCTAGTTAAAGCTATTTTATAAATGCTATTCCTTTTGGGAAACTAATTATAGTTATTATTAATAGATTAAAATTAACTTTATAAATAAAGCTTAAACTTTAGTATTTTCGATAAGTTATATTTAATGTAAAATGTTATTATATAAAAGAAATCTTATTTAGCCATTTATATTATAGAGTTTTTTATCTATTCCCTGGTTTTTTTCGGTTTTATTTATTTTTTATAATCTTTTAATTTCCCGAAAATTATAATAATTTTTGGAATTTAATTATAATTATTTTAATAAATTAATAGTTTTTATTTGAAGGTTTTAAAGCAAAGGAATTAAACTTATTATAAGTTATTTTCTTTTTTTAGTTTTTAATTAAGTTTATATTATTATTAGTTTTTGGTTTTTAGTTCATTATTATTTGGTTTTGGTTCTTATTTTTGCTTTTTTTGATATAAACTTTTATAATTTAATTTTTTTTATTTTGATTTTTTTATAGCTTAATCTATAGTATATTTAGCATAAACAAATAAAAAAATAAATAATAATAATACTATATTTTAATATTTTAAATTAAATAGCATAAAACTTAAAATTTAAAATTTGTAGTTAAAAATAATTATAAAAATTAACTTATTATTAATAGATTTAAATAATAATTATTAAAGAAAAATAACTTAAGATTATATTAACTTTAGGATTTTGTCGTTAATACCTTAGGTCCTTATAGGATAGAGGGTAGGTTTTCTTATTGATCTTTAGTTAAAGCTAAATTATTATTTTCCTTTTATTTCTTTTTTTAATATTGTTTTAATATAATCTAATATTTTCCAATAAAGGTTTTCGTTGGTAGTTTATTTTTTTGTTATATCAAAACTTTTAGAATTTTAATTTTAGCTAATTTATATATATTATTATAGAATTTCTTTTAATTGCCAACTGTTATCTTTGCCGTTGTTATTGTTAAATCAAAGTACTCTAATGTTTTAAAATAGAACATTTTTTTTTTTTTGTTTTTCTAGTTTTTTAGCATAATCTAAAGAAAATACTTTAAAGTTATTAGTACTTAAAATATAAATATTTTTATTATATAAATATATAGTATATATTACCTTTGGCAAATGCTACCTTTTATTTAATATTAGAACTTTACTACTATCAAATATTTACTATTACAAACTAATATATATTATAAAATAAATATTCCTTAATTATTAAGTTTATTAGTCATTAAAGAATTTTTGAAATTTAAACTAATATTATTTAAGGTTATTTTTAAAACTAAATATTTATATTATTCCTTTATTTTACTTTAGGTTAACATTGATTTATTTTAGGTATTTTATAAAATCATTAGGGAAATTAAAGTCTATAGGCTTAGAAGATTCTTTTATTTTATAATTGCTTAGTATTAATCTACTATATATTGTATTAAAGAAGGTCTTAGCCCTGTAGTATACATTTGGTAATATATAGAAGAAAATGCGGCAAATAAAATATTTTATATGTTTGTTGGCCTATAGCCGGACGATATCTGGTGCAATTCTGGGGAAATCTACTATAAACGTTAAAAGTAGTATATTACTAAAATAATTTATTATAACCCATTTTATATATTTTAGCTGGCAAAGTATAAATTATATTACTAAAAACCAGTATAATAAAATACCATTGGCGGATATTTAAGGATACTTATATTACTAGTTTATTGAAAATTTGCTTTATATAAACAGCCGCAGCAAAAATTACATTCTTTTAATTTAATTACATTATTTTTAATTTTATCGATAGGTTATACTTGCCTTTAAAAATTACTAATAATATAATAAGCAACTTTAGAAAATAGTGCCTTTTTTCTTTTTATTGTTTAGACTTTAATTGCCTTAATCAAATATACCATTATTAAAAAAAAGAATTATATAAAAATAAAAATAAAACTATATTAGCTTTAAGCAAATCGGCATTATATTATTAATATATTAAGGTTTCTTTAAAGCTTTTTTAACTTATAATATATTTTTTTGGGGCTTTTTGCTTATTCATAAAATATACAATAATAATTGCCAACTTTATAACTAGCTTAATTACTTTAAATAAACTATTAAAATAGTATTTTATTACTAAAACACTATCTTCTAGGTAGTTAAAAGCGACCTTGGCCTTCAATGTAGTTCTTTAAGAATAATATGTTTCTGGCATTTATTAAATTCCTCGAATAAATAAATAAAGTATTCGTTTAGCTACAAAAAATGCTTTCCAAAACTTTAAATTGTGCAATAATTAGGTTTTATTATTATTATTATTGATTTTAATATTTATTAAAAACTTAAAAACAAAAATTAAATCAAAAATAATTAATCGGCCGTTTTTGGATATTTATTTTTAGTGTTTTTTAAATAAATAATTTTAATTATATGGCTTTAAATATATAGTTTTAAATATATAATTTTAAGGATTTTTATTTTAAATTTTCGCTATTATTAAAGGTTTTTTTTAATGGCTATTTTTATTATATAACCTACAGTTTTTAGGTATATAAGCCCCTATAACGCAAAGTAAACTAATATTCAATTGTTTTATATTATAAATTAACTTTGATTTTCGAAGTTTTAAAATTATTCCAAAAAATCCTTATAGAGGAATAGTGCTATACAATAGTATATAAATACATTTAAAGCTTGTTTTTTTATGCGTTGAGATTCGCCTTAAGAAATTTATATACTATAAATTACCTTATTTCAAATAGGGACTTTAAAGTGTATAAAACCTTAAAAACTTAATAAAAAATATAAATTAAAAACTTTATTATTAGAAAAATAAAAATATTTATTTTATTATAATTTAAAACTATATTTTAGCTATTAATTAATATTGTTTGTTTAAATTATTGCTAATTAGTTATTATTATATTATATTATGGCCTTTAAATATAACTTTTGCCGTTGGTAGTTATATTTGTTTAATTAAAGTTGTTGTTAGAATTTTATAATAGTGAACCAAAATTAATATTTTTGTTTTAGTTGTTTTGATTTTAGTATAATAATAGCAAACAATAATTATTATTATTAAAAACTGCTATTTCCTCTATTAAAGTAATATCCGTTTTTGTTTTATAAGTTTAGCTTTTCTATTTACATTTAAATATAAAAATATAATTAAATTTAAATTTAAATTTAAATTAATTTTTAAATTAAAATTATATTTTTGTTTAATAAAATAAAAAATCTTCAACATTTAAAAAAAAATTAGCAAAAGCAAAAAAAAAAGTAAGATTATAAAAAAACTTTTTTTTTTATATAATAAAATCATAAACTTAAATTCGGCCAATTATATTATTAAGCTATGATTTTTAGATTTATTACTAGATTTTATATTTATTTTTTAATAGTAATTAACTATAAACTAAAATAAAAAATAAGAATTACATTTATAAAATATTTTAATATAGCCATTCTAAAGCCAAAGTTTTTATTTCTAAAGCCGCAATTACTAAAATTAAAAAAATAACTAAAATAAACCAATACCAATTAATTTATTAATTAAAAATATTATTTAAWAATAAAAAAAAAATTTAAAAAAAAAAGAAAAAAAAAACATTCAAATATAAATTTATATTATTTAAATATGTTATTTAGCAGTTTTTTATAACTAATAAAAAAATCGTTACCTAAAAGATTTATATATATTAATATTTTATAATAAAATTTAAACTTATAATAAAATTTTAATTTTTATATTTTTTGATATAAAGAAATTATTAGTATATACTATAGGAAATTACGTATCTTTTGAAGTTTTTCTAATAAAATTTGAATATAATAATATTAAATTATTATAAAATAATAAATAATTAATTAAATAATAAAAATAATTTTATGTATAAAAGCTATCCCTAATTTTAAAAGCAATAAATTATATTTAAAAAACTTAAAATAATAAAAAATATATTAAATTTTATAATTACTACTAAAGCAAATTAAAATACTAAATATATTTAAATTTTTGAATTATTTTAATATTTAAATTAAATATATAATATATATTAAGCTTTATATTAAAATATACAAATATTAGAAATTTTTATATTAAAATTAAAAAAAAAAAAAAAAAAAAAAAATTATATTTTTAAATATACTAGCTTTTTATTCTTTTTTCTCCTTGTTAAAAGCATTTTTTTTATATTCTTTGCTAAAAGCTTCGTTGCCATTTTTGCTATTAGTTTCGATAACAAAAGCCTTGCCTTTTTTTTTATAATAAAAAGTATATATAAATATCATAGATAATGCTTTAGTTTTTCTTTTATTTTTACTGCAATAGATAAATTTAGCGGATATTTTAGGCAAAGATTTTATTTTTTTGGATATTTTAGAAATTATAAATATTATAGTACTTTTTTTTTTTTGGCTGGTGGCAAATATCTCTGGTAATGATTATTTAGTAAATTAATCCAATTTAATAGAAATTTTGGCGGATATTTCTTTGTTGATTTTGCAAAAGGCTTTTTTAGTAATAGTTATAATTTTAATAAAAAATATAGTAGTTGTAATTTTATTATTATTAGCCATTCGCTAGAATAAAACCTTAGCTTTGGCGTTATTGCTCTAAATACCAAGGTTGTCAATACAGTCGCTATAATTCTATTTTTAACGATTAAAATCACATAAACGGTCATAGAAGCATTTGCAATTTTTAATAGCATATAGCTTATTTAATGAAAAAAGGCCAGAATTAGATTAAGCTATATTATTTGTAGCGGCAGCCTTGGCAAGATTTTCTTTTGTAATATTAGCAAACCTGATATACTTACAATTATAGGCAAACGCTAATATAGTATAAAAAATATTTTATTCTTTTTATTTTATTTTTTTCTTTTGTTTTTATTATTTTTTTTTTTTAAATTAGCAAATAATAGTAATAATTTAGGTAAATTTTTTGTTAAACAAATTTAATATTAATATACCAAAAATTAAAATAAAAAAAAAAATAAATAAAATTAAAAATAAGGTTTAAATTATTTAAATAAAACTTAATAAATCCAAAAAGCTAAACATAGCTAAAAGAAAAATAGCCGACAAAGCTAGCAAAATAGTTATATCAAATAAATTTAACTTTAAGTCTAAAAATACTATAATTATCAGTTAAACTTTACTAAAACAAAAAAGCAAATATAACTTATTTGAAGTATTATATTTAAATTACTTTAAATTGGATTTTTTGGAATTAATATAATTTTAGCAAATAAAAATAAAAATTTAGTAGCCTATAAAATACTTTAAATTATTAAAATTAACCTTAATAATAATATTAATTTTAGCTTTAATTTTAGTAAAAACTTTATTCTACTATTAGATTTTGCAAATGCTATTGATAGTAATATAAAAAATATATTTTTTGCAAATAGTAATAATTACTTTGTAAAATTGATTTTATTCGCAAATATTCCTTTTGCTACCAGTAAAATCTGCAAATAAAACTTTAGGGCAATTAAATTTAATATAATAGCCTAAGCGGTCTATTGAATGTATTTTAATGGTAGGCATTGGCTTATATTTAGGAAGCTTAGATTGCGCAATGGTATTAGAAAATATAATAGAATAAGATAAATTAAATAGACTACTATACAGGAATACATAGAAATAAAATTGTTCATATAAAAATTCAAGGTTAAAATAAAGTCAACAAAAACAATTAAACTAATATATATCAAAGAATATAAAGCAATAAAAAGAAAATGTAAAACTTAAACTTGGCTATTAAAACAATATATTTTATTTAAATAAAAAATATAAAACTACGGAAATATTAAAATTAAATATTATAATGAAAAAATATATTATAAAAATAGCAATAGAAATAAAAACAGCAAAAAAACAAGGTTCAAAATATAAAAAAAATTACTTAAAAGTTTTATATTGCTTTATATTAAAATAGTTTATATAGTTTTTTTATAGCTTCCTTATATTCGAAAATCAATTCGCTATACTATAGACTAAAATATATTCTGGTATTATATTATTATAATAAAAAGTAAAAAACAATTCTAAAAATTTAATTAAATATCTAATATATTAGAAATCCCAATGCAAAACGCCAAAACTTTTATTTTTAAATTAGTTTTTGTAGGCTAATTAATTTTTTGATTTTTTTTCGTTTAATGCTTAAGTTTATTTTATTAATAAAAACTTAAAGTATGCTAAAAATAAATAAAAATTAGTTAATAGCAAATACTAAAAATATAAATTACATATTTTAATAAATAATGTAAATATTTGCCTATAAAGCAATTAATATTAATTATATTTTAGGGGAAGTTAAGGATCGCTTAATTAATATTAATATTAACTAAAGGCTTAATAAAAAGCCGGTTATCATAAACAATTTTTCGATTTAAAAACCGAATAAAACTATTAATATCCTTATATGTAGTTAACCATGGAAAAAAACAGTTTATATTTAATCGAAATTTATATAGTTTTAATAGTTGCGTGGCCATTTATTTTTTAATTGTTAATGGCATCGATTAAGCAATTAAAAAAATTATTAATATTAATTAATAGCTAATATTATTGCATTGTTGTAATATATTGTATTATAAAATATTTCTAATTTAATTGATTATTTATAAAAGTTAAAGTAATTTAGGCCTAAGTTTTTTAAATCTAAAAATTATTAATATTAGCCTAATTCGTAATAATAAGGTTTGGGTTTTAGGCTAAAAACTACATACCAATAACTGCCGCAATATATAAAATCCATTATAATTAAGCAAATATAATAATAAAGATATAAACTATTAAAAATAAAAGCAAAATTTTGGTATTAAAAGCAAAATTAATTATAATAGCATAAATAAAAAAATATTTAAAGGAAAGAAAATGGGCATTATCAATATTCTAATAATTTAATAATAGAATTATATTAAACTAAATTTAAATATTACATTTCCAATTAATAATAAAATAATATTTATTTTTGTATATCTATATTAAAAAGCAAAATAATTCCAAAATATTGGATTTTAATGTATTTTAATAATAATATTATATTTTAATACCAAAAAAATTACAAAAAATTTTTTAATATATATATTATCTATAATAAAAATTTCTAAAAATTTTTTTTAATATTTTAAATTCTAATATTAACTAAAAAATAAAAATTTAAAGTTTTTTTTATTAAGCGAGATTTAAAAATTTTATATATAGGAATATACCGCCATTATTTATATATAAAAGTATTATTTATTTAATTATTTCTAATGATAAATTTTTACTTTTAGTTTTATCCAAATTTTTATATTATATGCCATATTTTCAAATGCATTAAATTAATATAGAAACTATTTTTATAATTGCTATAATAGCTTTATTATTACTAAACAAATTTTTACTTTATATTAAAACCAGTTAAGTAAACTTTTTCAAATTAATAAAAAAATATATTATTATAATAAAACTTTTTTAGAGAAATACATTTATTAATATATATAATATATTTATTACAATAAAAACCGGCAATTTAAAATTAATATTACTTTTTATTAATGCAATTTAACTAAAATAATAAAAAAAAACAAAAATACAAATATAAATATAATCTTAAAAAAAGTTTAGTATATTTAAAACACGGCTAATATTATATAAAAACTAGATAAAAAAAATAATAATAATAAAAGCAATATAAATAATAAAAGCTATGAATTTCCCGAAGAAAATCCCGATAAAATAAACAAAGAAAAATATATAAATAAATTAAAAACCCATAATAATAATAATAAGTTTTTTCCTAAAGATATATTTGTATATTTTATATTAAACTAGATTTAACTAATAATTTAAAATTTCAATTCCTAGTTGATTGGATTTTTTTTTTAAAAGAAATTACTAGATATAAACGCTAAAATATAGTGGGCTTTTTTAGGCGCTATTATAATTAAAAGCTTTTAATTATTTGGCGTTTTAAAAAAAAACTCTAAAAAATAAATAATTTAATTTTATAATAATTTAATTATTATTAAAATAATTATATGGCATTTATAGGCCAATATTTAAAATTTATAGTTTATATTATTTATAAATAATTTCAATATTTTCTCCGTTGCTAAAAAACAAAAAAACTTAAACCAAAAAAATATTTTTTAATTTTGCTAATTTTTCCTTATTTATAATTTTAATTTAAAAATCGCTATACCAAAAATTTAATTTAATATAAAGTAAGTTTTGGCTATTAATAATTAATAGATTTATATTTTAATTATTTTAATAATAAAAAATATTATAAATTAATAAATAAAAACTTTTTTATAAAATAAATTATTTTTATATTTATTATTATTAATTATTTAATATAAATATAGTTAATTGTAAATATTTCAATAGATATTACTTTTTAAATGTTTTTTGATAGCGCCTAACTTACAATATTAAAAAATTATATAACTATACTAATTATTTTAATTAATTTAAATTTTTTTTTTTAAAAATAATACTTTACCAAAAATATTCTTTTATTTATTTTTATTTTTGGCCCGCAAACTTATAAAAACTTCGATTTGTTTTTATATTTTATAATTTAAGAATTACTTTAGTTTAAAATTAATGTTTTAAATATTATTAATATTTTTATTAAAACAAATTTCCTTTTGCGGGTATATCTTATTTTTGTGTCTGGCGACGGCCTTGCCTCCGTAGATGCTATTGGAATAAAAAAACCAGGAAATTTATATAGCCTATGTTATTAATGCTATATTAAAAGTTAAACATTAAAAAAAAACAAAACCTATTATATATTCTATATTTTATAGTTATTACAATTTCTTCCATTACGATAGTATTTCCGCTAAATTATTAAAAAATAGAATTTTATTCCTAATAAAACCACGAAAATATAGAAAAAAAAAGAACTTAAAATCAATAAAAAAACAATATTTTTAAATATTTTAATGCTAAATTTCCCCGAAAGTTTTCCTTTAGATTTAATATATTATGTTTTTTTATATTTTATTCTAGATTTATATTAACTAATAAATAGCTGCAAAAAATCAAAAAAAACTAAAGCCATTGCCAAAAAAAAATTCCGCAAATAAATTAAAAAAGAGTATTATATCCCCGCCGATATTATTCCACTAGCTTCTTTTTTACAAGCTTTAGCACTTTTGTTTTTTATCCTTACCAAACAATAATAGCAAAATATAAAAACCTAGTAGGCATAGTTCCATTGTAATATTCTAATTTAATTAAATTAAGAACCTTGCTTAATCAACAAGTACTATAATGGATATAAAGTAATGAAATAAAAGGCCTTTTTAATATGCAATAGTCCAGTATTACTAACTTATTTTAAAAAAACTTTTGTTTTGTATTTTATGAATTTTCTTTTGCTTAGAAAGATCTATACTTCGGCTAAAAAAAAAAAGATATTACCGATTAAATTGACTTTACTTTAATTAAACTGCCGCGAATTTATTTGTATTTTTAAAGCTTTATATTATAAAAACAATTCTATAAAACTAAAAATATATAAAATTAATGGATATACTTTGCTTTATTTTAGTATATATAACCCTAGTATATACTCGATTTTTTTCCGTATATTTAATCCAAACTAACGATTTTATAGCAAATTACATCAAATACTTAGGACCGGCATTTTATTGGTGGTGTTTTCCAATAAAATAATACATTGGTATTTTAAAGGAAATGGTCACTTTAATGTTAGATTTAGACGCAAATTTTGCCAAATAAATTATAATAATAAACCAACTAAATCATTTTTTAGTATAAAAAGTTCTTTATTTTTTAAATTTTGATTTTTCTGCCTACGATTTAGAATTTCCAATAGCACCTGAAGATCGTCGGTTTGAATTCTACTCCTTCGAACTTCTTCGCGAATAAAGCGCCTGTCTTTAGTATTACTTTAGACCAAACCAGGTTAAATTCCCTATTATCTTAAGAAATATAAAAATATAGTATAAATACCATATATTTTATAAATATTTAGTTAATTCCGATAAATCCCAGCATAATATAATTTCCAATTAACAAAACGATAGCTATATATGATAAATATAGGGCAATCGTTGTTATTACGGAAAAATAGTAATTTTTGCTAAAGCCTATATATAAGAAATTATTATATTAATAAAATCATTTAAGCAAATTAGTAAAATAAGAATTAAAAGATTAAAAATTAAATAGAAGCTTATTGATATAATTGAACTAGAACCAGTCAAAATTGCAGAAATCAAGGGATTAATTGGGCATATTACCAAGCAAAAAAATAGAAAAAAAATCGTTTAATTAATAAAAAAATGGTAAAAAAAAATCCATTATTAAAAGTCCATTTTAAAAAATAGTCCATTTTGAGAAATAATCCATTTTAAAAAACAGCCTATTTTAAAAAATAGTTTATTTTGAACAAAAAAAATCCATTTTAAGTAAAAAAAATCTATTTTAATTAAAAATCCAAAAATTCATTTTAATAATAAATTATTTTAGTATAAAATTTAATTATTAATTAATCTATTTCTATGGAAATAATTGCAATATATATGGATTAATTATCCATAAATTTAATCTATTATTATGGATTTTTAATCCATTATTATGGATCCTATGGCACCGTAGGGACTATATCGGGATCAGTGGCAGCATCTTGCTTGGGCAGGGGGCACAGCCTGAGAACTATGCCGATGGATACCAGAAAGGGGACCCGACTGCACCACCGCTGATCAGCGCTACCAGCAGTGAGAGTATCAGTGCTACCGGCACTGCGATCTAAACTGGTTTACTACCGAGGAGGGCAAACGCGCCGAGGCTACTGCTCCCCACGTGAGCGTCGTTGCAGCCAGGGATTCCTTGTCCTACTTGGGCTGATGTGCTTTTCGTAGGTGATATAGGGTAAAGATGAGTTCCACTGTATTATCACTCTGTCATTGTTAGCGTAGGATAGTTAGACGCTAGACTGCTTCTTTTATAAAAAAGTCTCATTATTTGAATAGCAATTAAGGTTGGGAGGTCAAAGACTTGGGTTCTACTCTACTCTAAAGATGAGAAACATAGTAAATAGGAGAGAGACTGTATAAACGTCTTACCAAATGAGATAGTACTCCGAAAATCATCATAGCCAGTCGCGGGTGGAAGAGCGCAAGATTTCCTCACCATTCGCTACAAGCACTCAGAAGCCTCGACTACCAGATACGCCCGATCGCGTCTGTTCCAGTTCGAGAAGGCGCAGCTGCTTGTGTTATTGTGAATGCCAGGGCTCATGGGAATTTTTACTAGTAGTTCTAGCTTTAGTGAATTCCGCCAACGCGGTCGTTAGTATGAAGAGTTATCGCAAGCAGGAGTTCCCAGGTTCTGAAGTCTTTCCGCCCAAT
>QYSG01014013.1:0-16721 GCA_003988875.1 Lachnum nothofagi
TATTTAAATAATATATTAAAAGTTTTTTATATATTTATTATAATTATTATAATTTTTTTATTATAATTTAAAGTTTATTTTATATTATATATAAATATAGCTATTAAATTTATAATAAATTATTTTAATAAAAAAAATTTATATTAAAGGTTTATAATATTATTTATTAATGTTATTTATATTAAATACTTAGTAATTATTTTTTTAAAATTTTTAAAAATATAAAATAAAAATATAATAAAACGCTAAAATCAAATAAAATTTTTTTTTTTTTATTGATTTTGGAAATTATAATTATTATAATTAATTTTTAAAATTTAAAAAAGTAGTTAAGTTGCAGGCAACGGCTATATAACCTATAGATTATATATTTAATTTAGTTTTAGTATATTTTTAATAATTTAATAATAATTTTATTTATATTTAAAATAATATTAAAAATATTAATAATATTATGTTTTATTTTTTTTAAAAATATAGTTTTATTTTATTTAAAGTTATTAATGCCTTATTAATTTTTAAAGGGGTTTTTATCCAAATTGTTTTTTATATTAAATCGGTTTAATACTATTAATTTTAATGCTTTAGCCTTCCCTAGAATATCTTCTATTATATAACTTTTATATTCTAAAAATAAAAATTTTAGATTTAATGTTTTTTTATATTAAATTATAATTTTATAAAAAATATAGTTATTTTTTATATTATTAAAAATATATTATTAATAATTTTATTTAATTTTTTTAATTATTAAATAAAAGTATTTAATTTTTTTATTAAAAAAGTCTAATAGATTTTATATTTAAAAATAATTTTTATATATTTTATTGCAATTAGCTATTTATTAAAATATAATTTTGCTTTTTTTATATATATTTTTTTTTTATAGTTTTAATTATAAAATTAAATATTTTAATTAAATAATTAATAAAATTATTAATATTTTTTTAGGATTTAAAAATTTATATATTTAGAAGTTTTATAATTTTAATATTAACAAATTCCGCAAATTTTAAAAAATTAATATTAGAAATTTTAAAATAAAATTAATTTAATGGAATTTAATTGCGTCCCGGAATTACTATAATTTAAGTTTTATAGTTTAATTTATTATATATATTTAATTAAATTAATAAATAAATAAAAAAAATATTTAAAAAATATAAATTAAATATATAGTATAATATTACGCGGCAAGCCTGCATTAGGAAACCGCAACCGCCGCATTAGGCAAAGCGCATCCACGTGCCAATCGCTGCTTTAGCAGAGTATAAAAATCGCGTTCCCTTTTATTACTTGTTTTTTTTTTTTTTTTTTTTTTTTTTATTTTTTTTTTTTTTTTTTTTTTTTTTTTAACATAATATAACAAAATCCAATAAAACTTTGCTCACTATGTTTTATATTGAAATTTGCCTTATATTTGGCTTTTCTACTTAATTCAAAGCTTTTTTAATTGGCTATATTATAGCCAAGCCTTTAAAATCCCTAAATTATTTTTTTTAATATAAATATTATAAATTTTTTGCAATAGTAATTAATTTTTTAAATTTGCTTTTATATTAGTTAAAATATATATTAAGCCTTTTAAATACCTTTGATTTATTTTGCTGTTGTATTATTATTAATTTTTAAAATTAAACTAATATAAAATTTATGTTTATATTATAGTAATATAGTCAATTACAAAAACTTTTTATAATAACCTAAGCTTTTGCTTAGTTATATTATAAATAAATAAAATATCGGCGGTTTTCAAATAAATTTTAAATTTTTTATAATAGAATTAATATATGTTATATATATTATTTTAAATTAATTTAAAATAGTAAAATTCTATAAAACTAAAGTTTTAATAAATAATTTTAATTTATTAATTTTATTTATAATTTATTAATTGGCAAATATATATTAAAATAATTAATAAGCTAATAATAAAAAAAACTTAGAAATCTAGCTTTTGTTTAGGTTAGTAATTTTAAATAATTTAATTTAAATAAATAATTTTTATAATTATGTAAATCTTTGCGATTATTGCGTTTTTTAAAGCTTTTTATAATAATATTAATAATTAAAAAATAATATTGCAATTAATTAATTATAAAATAAAAATTCCGCAGAAAAAACGATTTTATAGTTTTCCAATTGCAATAGAGTTTTCTATAAAACAAAATATATTAACTATAAAGCATTTTTAATAATTAAAAAATAAAATTTATTAGTAGTAGTTTGCAGCTAGCCGCAGAGTAAACTCTAGCTAAAAAAGCATAGTGCAATAAATATATATATAGCTTTTTAATTTCCTATTTTATTTATAATTTATAATTGTATTATATAATAAATAAATTTTTTTTATTTTTTTCTTAGTATTTATCATTGTTTTTATATATAAAATAGCTTTTATTTTTTATATTTATAAACCAATTGCTTTATATCCCTGCTATCCCAAACGCCGCCTAATCCTTCATTTATTTAATATTTTTAACAAAAATTTAAATATTAAATTCAATAATATAGCAAACTTCTAATTATTACCAATAATAATAATAAATAATTTTAAAAGCAAAATATTCTATATTTAAAATATATAAAATATAAATTTTAAATTTAATAATTATAGCTAATTTTTGGGAATTTAAACAAAAGTTATCGTTATTTGCAACAATAATAATAATAAAAATAATAACAATAATTTTCCCGCAATTAAAAAAATTTTGAATATTGCATTACTAAAGCAAAAATTTCCAATAAAAAACTTTAGCCCAAATAATATAATTAAAAAAATTAAAAAAATAATTTTAAATGAAATTAATAGTTTTATTAATTATAATAAATTAGTAATAGGCGATAGTTTAGGCAAGAGCTAAAGTAAGTATATTTATTTATTGCAAAACAAATAATATAATTTTTAATATTATTTAAATAACCTAATTTTTCTTGGGGACAATAATTTAAGCCATTATAAAACAAATATTAATTATAATAATTAATATATCGAAAACGGCAAATTAAACAATGTTTTTTTTAATAGCCCAAAGATTATTTTTAATTTAAAAACTTTAATATCTTATAGTTTACAAAGCCATAAAGAATTTAATAACAGTTTTCCATTTTTTAAAAAGATTTTTTGGATTTCTAAAGCCTTAAAAGCTAATTAAACAAAAATAAAAATCAAAATATCCAAATTTAAGTTAAATAGGCGCAAAGGCAATAATCTAAATAAGTGCAATAACTCGGCTTTATTTTAAAAAACAGTTTGTTAATATACAAATTTAATGCTTAATAACAACAAATCTAAAAAAACAAATACCAAAAATAAAAATAAAATTATTTCTAATAAAATTAATATAAAACTTATTAAAAAAAATACGAATTTATATAATACCCCTATAATTTTAAAAATTATATTTGATTTATAATAAAATATTAAAAAAAATTACTAGACCAATAACCTTACTCTAAATATTAAATCTAATAAACAATAAACTACGCTTTTGCTTCCCATATAGAATCAATACTAGTTTTATATTTATTCTACTATTTTACCACTAAATCTAATAAATTATATTAATATAAAAAACCATTTTATAAGCTATAATAATAATTGTAGTAATAAATTTAGTTATAATAATGCCAAAGAAAATAAAAGTTTATATTTTAAGTTAAAACAGCCATTTTTGTTTTATATTAGTTTAGCGCAAAAAAAGCACAAATTTTATTTTTAGCAAATATTTATTTATAAAAATAAAAAATATTTTAATTTGCGATTCTCCCCAAAGTCACATTTTATTATTTATTATATTCCAATGGTTACTTTTGTTCCTAAAGCCAAATATTAATTGCCTTCATTAGTTTCTTTTATAGTATATATTTTAATATTATTTTATTGCTTTTGCTTTAGTCATTTATTTAATAATATTATTTTAATATTAATTTAAATTATATTTTATTTATATTTTATATATTATTATTTTTTTGAAATAATAATTAAAAAGGGCTCCAACGAATATAAAATCTTTTTCAATTAACTTACTTAATTTATTAAAAATATTAACTATATTAGAAAAATTAATAATTTTATAATTAAATTATTGCAATAATATTTTTTTTTTTAATTGGCTTTAGCCGATATACGTTATTCTAGTTCTTGTCCAGCAAACAACATAGCAAAAATATTAATAATAAAACTATTGTATTATAGGAAAATAAACAAATAAATAACAATAATAATAATAGTTTTAGCAATAATAGCTTTAATTATAATTATATTAATAATAGATTTTTTAATAAAAATAAATAAAACAATTTAAAAATAAAAATTAATATTTTATAAAACGCTTTAAATAAATAATATTTATTAGTATATAAAAAAAAAGCCAAGCCTTAAAACTAGATCTTCCAAAAGTTCCTAAATAAAAGTCTTGCTGTATTATATATATATTAAAATATAATTTAATATAAAAGCAAATAGTTTTATATAATAAAATAAACTATTTTTAAATTTTATATAGCATAATAAAAAATAATATTTTTTTTGCTATATTTTAGAATATTTAATATAAACTATTTGAAATCATTATAAACAAACAGCCAATACTTTAAAACCCCAAGTATTTATTATTCCTCTGCCTTTTTTTCTACTATAACCTTCTTATTTAAATCTTTGGTTATTAGTTTTTTATATTTGGCTTTTATATTATAAAGTAATAACTTTATTAAAAACAAATAGTAATATTTCTATTATATTATAAATATATTTTAAAAACCGGCTAATATATTTATAAATTATTTTTTTAATAATAACCACGATTTGAAATCTATAGAATTATATATAATAAAATATTCCGATTTCCATAAACATAAAACAACAACAATATCAACATTGCAAAAACATATTATTTTATATGCTTTTTTAAATAATATATTTTTTTGTCGGTTTAATTTTTGGTTTTTGTATTTTAGAGTAATAGTTATTATTGTTAATTTGGGAATATATATAAAATGAAATAAACAGTTTATCGAAAAAGAAAACTTAAGATTTGGAATAAATATTATTTTTATATTTAAATTATAATATAATAGTGTAAAAACTAATAACCAAAATCTAAAATTTTATAAATCGCAAAAAATTGCATTTTTTAAATGTTTAATAATTAAATTCTAAAAATACTTTATATGCTCAAATAGCAACAATATATAAAAAAATGTTATATAGCCTTATTGCATTTTTAATATTTGATTTTCTTATGAATATATTTAATTTAATATTCTAATCCATTAGTATAATAATATTTTATATTTTATATTAAGTTTATTTTAAATTCCTACTTATTAGCATAATCCCCTAATATTTTTAATTTATTAATAGCTAGGTTTCTTTGTAATATATATTTATTAATATTTGTAAATACGAATTTTCTTTTTATAAAATTTTATGTTTAATATAATTTTATGTGAATCAAAGCACTCCTATTTGCCCTCGATACCAAAGCCGGCTTATATAAGAATAATTATAAGGTTAATTAAATAGGTTTTATTAAATCCGAAATTTTTAAATAATAGATATTTAAATAATTGCTAATTTATTTTTTTATTGTAGAATATATTTTATTTATAGGGAATATTACTAAACTTAAAATACTCTAATTTTAAATAATTTTTATTTAATTAAATTTATAGCTATTAGGAAATACTTTTCCATAAATAATTTTGATTTTTTATTATTGTTTTTAATTTTTTTATAATTTATACATTTATAAGTTTACTAATATACGAAACCTAATTTTTTTCCTAAAAAATAAAATTGCCAATATTAGATATTCTAAACATTTTTTGATGCTTAATTATTTTAAATTAAAAAATTATATTTAAAAATATATATAATTAATTTTTTAATTTATTTTTGTTTTTTATTTTTTGGAAAAACAAATTTTTTTTTTATAATAATTTAACGTAATGCAAAAGTACATATAAAGTACTATAATAGTAGTAAAGCGGAATTTTAAGCTTATTATAAGTTTATGCTTTCGAAGCCTAAGGAAGTCCCTGGTTAAGCAAAAAATCCTTAAAGGGAAAGAATATTATATATTAATGAATTAGGTTTATATATATACATTATATATAACCTAAATTAAAAAATATATTTCTAAGTATTTCTACTTTATAAATATATTAATTAATTTCCGTAGTAATAAATAAATATTTTTTAATAGCAAAATAATATAATAATTTTTATATAAATTTAATTATAGCCTAAGTATAAATAAAACAAACAAATTACTTAAAAACTTATATTTTTCAAATATTTATAGAATTTATTTATTATAAATATTTATTTTTAGGTTTTTTAATATTAATTATAAATATTATTAATATTTTTCAATTATAAACCTTATGGGAAAATACACAAAAAAAACTAAAATAAATAACTACTAAATTTTAGAAATATATATTCCAAATTAAAATATTCAAAAACAAAAAATAGGCTATTTTATTCCAGTAACTACTAACAAATAATAAAGTAAATTATAGGCGAATTAATCTTATTATTAAATATTTAAATAATATTAGAAATTAAAAAAAAATACTATTTATAAAAGCCAAAACTATCTTTGCAATTTCTATAGATTTTATTATTATTAAATAGTAAATCTTTACAATTTATTATATCTATTTCCACTAGATCCAAGGCAATTGAATATATGCCATAATATACTTTAAAAAAAAAATATAATTATAAATATATAAATATAATTAAAATTATTTAATACCTTTTATTTTAAAATATAAAATAAATATTAAAACCAAAAACAAATATATTAAAATAAATAATATTAAAAATAAATTTATATTTAATAGATTTAAATATATTAGAAATAATTATATTTTTTTGGCAAATATTTTTTCTAGTTAATTATTGCTTTATCCAATTAATATAATATTGCTTTTTAATTAATATAATAGAAAAATTCCTTTTATAGCAAATTCTTTTGTTTTATAAAATGTTTAAATAATAAAAGCGAAATATATATAGCTATTATATATATTTGTATTATTTAGCGGAGTTTCTGGCGCCAATAAAAAGGTTCTTTTACTTATTTTACTAAAGTTTATATTAAATAGGCCTTTTAACCTAATAAATGCCAAAGTTGTTTTTAATACCGGCATTTATATTTATATTTAAATTATATTAATATTTTAAAGAAATAAATAAACTTTTTATTGATATTTTCCGCCTAAAGGAAAATATATTAAACTAGGCAGAAAACACTGGTATAAATCTACTATTGACTATTCTAAAGGTATTATTAGTTATTAGGCATATAACGGCAATAGTGGTTCTATATATTATATATAAAATCTAAATATAAAAAACATAAAAAATAAATAAAAATAAATAAAAAACCTAAAAATAAAAGGATTTTAAAAAAAAATTTTATTTATAATTTGCTTAAATTTAAAAACTATTTATAATTAAAATTATTAAATTATAATTAAATTAAAACATAATTTTATCCAATATTCTACTAGCCACCCAACTGGTTTAATTTGGATTTTCCAATAGCTTAATAGTAAAATTAATTATTATATTAGATTTATATTACAATTTTATTATTTAATAATAAAATATTAAAAAAATAATAATAAATTTCTTTTAGAATATTTTAAATTGGTATTATTTTATAGTTTGCTGGCTTTTATTCTTATAGTAAAAAAGAATTCCTAAACAATAACAAGGTTTTTTGTTCTAGAAAATATATATATTCGTAACATAGTTTAAAAATATATATAAATAATATACATTGTTTTTTCTTAAAGGGTAATTTAGTAGCTTCTGCAGAAGTTTTTTTTTTAGGTGTTTATTTTCTGTCCTAATGTTATATACTCTAATTATTAATATAGAAATTTTAGAATAAATATTATTATAAATTATAATTATAGGTAATTTATCAAAAAAGCAAAAGTCTTTTGGATTTCATATTTATTGCCTAATATTATAATTTCTTCAAAGATTAATACATATTTTTAATAATATTAAATATTATTTAATATAAAAAAAAAACGTAATTTACCAAAACTTTAAAATACAGTATTACTATGTTTATTATTTAAACGCCAAGAGCATATATATGCTCTTTTTGTATTATTAGTAAGAATATTTATATAATATATTATTAAAGTATTTCTGGGAACTTTTGAAAAGTATAAAATACTAATAATACATTGGATATATAAACGTAGATATAATAAAGCCTGCTGTTGAAAAAGAAGAAAATAAGGCCTATAGCTTTGGTTAAATCAATTATATAAAAATACTATAAAAAAAATAGCTATATAAAATAAAATCAATAAAATTACAAAGCTAAAAAAGAAAATATATCCCAGATTTAAAGGTCGTTATAATCTTCGGGGAGTACTAAGTGCAAAAAATTATTTTACTAAAATAAAATAAGTAATAAAATATTTTAAAAATAATTGGCAATATTTTAAAATTAGTTATAATGCTACAGAAATTTTTTTTACTTTTAATAATAAATATAAAGCAATTTCTAGCTTTATTTATAGAATTTATATTTTTATATAAACGCTTTATTCTCCTGATTCCCTTTAAATTAATATTTAATTTTATTAATAATAAAGAAAATTTAAAGGTTTTCCAAAGTAACTTCGTCCCCCGCTTCCAAAAAATTATTCAATTAATAAACTTATTTTCTAAATTTTTTATTTAAATAATAAAAACCTATTAAACTAAAATTAAAATAAATATATATTTTTAAAATATAGCCTTAAAGCAAAGTTCCTTTATTATTTCTAGTATTTTAAGAAAAAGTTTATTTAATTAAAGAATATTATAGTATTTAACTAAATTAAAAAACGCTTATTAGTTGATTTTAATATTATTAATATAAAAATTTATAAAAAATATTTTTTACTATGGATTTTTCTATATTACTATTGCCCAAAGCCGTAGCAATACGTTTTTTAAAGCACTCATTTCTTTAAATAACACAAAGCAATTAATATATATAATAAATACTTTAGATAATTATACACATATTAAATAATTTAGCTTACAATATAAAATATATTATTAACTACTTTTCAAAGGAAATTAAATATTTAGCGGAAAAAAAACAAAAATTAAAAATATAATTATTATAAGTTATTAAATTTGCATTATTAAATACTATAATAAATTAATTAAAAATATAAATAATATTAAAATAAGGCTATATAAGCAAAAATTATATTATTTGGCAATATTATAAATTAATATATTATATATATTAATAGAATATCTAAATACTTAAATTACTTAAAAAATATTATTAATATTATAAATAATAGAAAATATATGCAAATAAGTCATTAAGTCCACCAATGGTTGCATTAATAGATGATATATTAAAATAGTTTATACACACCTTATTAAAATATAAACATTTTATTTTCCTTTTTTATTATAGTACCCATTATGCGTCAAATGGCTCAAAAAAGCATACCCAAAAAACCCAAATTATTTAAAAAAAAAAATATTTTACATAAAACAAAATTCTTTAAAAATCTAAACCAGCTATAAAAACAAAAAGCTATTTATTTTGATTTATATTATAAATAAAATCTTCCGCGAAATAAACTATAAATAAAAATACAAACACAAAGAATTAAAAGAAGTTATATACTACTAAATACGTCTAAAATTAAAGATTCTAGAACCAAAGTTTTAAATTTCAAAAAAAACATACTAGCTTTTAATATCCAAAAGAAATTCTATTCGAAAACAGTAGTTTAAAGCATAAATCGAATTTTATAATTTTTCAATTAAAAAATATATTTTAAATATATAATTTTAAAAAAATATATATTAAGGCCGGGTCTATAAAATAATATATATTAAAAAAAAAATCTTTAAAGTAAACAAATTTAAACACATTGTATATAAACAGGAAAACAAATATAAATCTATTAATAACTTATGGCAATATGTCTTTTTCACAGACGAGTTTCACATAGATTTTTTATTTATAGTAATTTAAAAAATCCTTCGGAAAACTAAAATACGTAAAGATTCTAACAACATTTAAAAAAAGCCAAAAAAAAAAGCAACGAATTGCATATTGCAAAATAGATTAATTAACATACCAAATATAAGAAATTAGAGTTTTACTATAATAAAAAAAACAAATCAATTAAAATCAAAAGACCTAGGAAGCCTAGGAAAAAAAAAAGCAAATCTGGCCATTAATATAAATAAAGACTAAAAAAATGGCAAACAGCTCTACCATATAAAAAAAAGGTTAAAACTACGGGAAATTCCATGACCCAAAAATATTACATTAAGCATTTATTATTAGTTTATATTTCTATTATTAAAAATACATCTATAATTAATAATAAACCTTAGATCTTATAAAAAAATAATAATAGTTTTTATAGCTATACTCCGCCTAAAACTAGCATAAAATCATTGGCCCAAATCTACCGAAAAAAGTATAGTATAAAACTACTAGTTTATCCTTTATAATCCCTAGATTTAAACCTAATTAAAATATATTAAAACATTCTAAAAAAGTAAATGCATAAACAAATATAAAATAGCCTAGACCAATTAAAAAAGATTTTATAGAAGGTTTAAAGCAAAATTATAATAGAAAAAATACAAACTAAAATAACTAAAATACTTTGGATATATAAACAAACCGCAAATTATAATAATAAGCCTATCAAGAGCAAATTATAATAAATTTAATTGTAAATATTACATTTTTTGGTGCGCATAGGCCACTTTAGTATATCGTTTATTAATACAACCACTAGTAGTCTTTTGTGCCTTAGGTCATACTATACTATTATTATAGATATATTCACTTATAAGAAAAAATGCCAATTAGCAAAAAATTCTACCAAACCAATAGATTTTTTATTTATTAAATTAATTTTCAAAAGAAAATAAAACTATATAAATATTAAGAAAATACTGCAAAGGCTTTTATATCTACGCGAAGTTACTTATTTTTATTTAATATATTATTAAAATTATTAATTACTTTGGCTTTTTTATACCATTTGCTTTTATATAACATTTCATTAACTAAAATAACGGGTATTCTATAGCAATTTAGTATAATATAAAAATCACTATATAAAAATATATTTTTTAATGTTTAAACCGAGATTTTTAATATAGGCTTTAAAGAACGCTTTTTTTTGTTTTTTATATTTGGAGCTTTTTGGTTAATTGAATTTATATATGAAAAATAAAGACTTACTTGAATTATATTAAAAGTACAATATTATAAACATATAAAATAGCTTTGTAAATACCTTTAAAGATTTTATATGCAAATATAATAAAAAGAATATAATTGGCTTTCTTAGCTCCGGACTTTATTTAAATAATAAATATTTTATACTAAGCCAATAAATCATTATAGTCATTTATTTTTGATTTTAAAATAATTATACTTTAGCGTTTTGAACTCTTATTTTTCATACAGTTTAATATTGTTTGCAATATCTTCATACCTTATAATACCTGTTATCTAAAATTTCTTTATTATTTTTATAGTAATAACTTCGCATTAATAGTAATTAATACTTCTTTTAAAAATAATAAAAAAGGAAATTAATTTAATATAGAAAATATCCGATAAATGATAATCTTAGGGTCTCAAAGGGCGCAAAAACCAAAAAAGATTTTTTAGTAAAAAAACTTTATGTCAGCTATATTATAAAGTATAAATATAAATAAAAAACAATGGAAAATAAACCGAAAAAGGCCGCGGTAAAACCTCGGCTTTACTTTTTGTTTATAGTTTTATAACCAAATAACTTTTATATTTTGACTATAATACGCCAAATAAATAATCAAATTTAAATTTAACATTAAATAAATATTAGTTATTAAATATTATAAAAAGTCTTAATAGGCATAGCTATAAATATCTCCGGTATTAATATAATTATTAACATATTTTTAACCGATTACAACGATTCTTTTGCTTTCTAGTCTAGTTCTAACCTCCTCCATAGCAAAAAAAATAATTTTTTTATATTTAATATAAAACAAATAAATTATATATTTTTTTAAAGCCAGAAATTATAGATTTTTTATTTGGAAATTATATGAATATTTTAATTAAATTTTATAATAAGTTATAATTTGAATTTATAAAGTATTATTTAGTATATATTATTGTTTTCGTATGATTTATCCAACTAAAAATTTATTATAAATTATACAATATAATACATTATTACGCCGGAATTCAATAGCCTAAATAGAAACTAAAATCTAGAAGGCATTAGTAGCCCAAGGAAATACTTTAACTTTACGGTTCTGCAATTACAAACATATAGGATTTTTTTTTAGTCACCGTTTTTAAATTCAAATAATAATTAAGTTTTAAATAAAATTACTTTTTTTTTTATATATTAATTATATATTTTTTTTGTTCGATTTTTAAAAATGTAGTAAAAACGTTTTATATATAGTAAAATCATAGTATTCATTTCCCTAAAATTCATTGAATAATAACCTGACTATATTATTGTTATTATTGGCCATACATTAAAAAAATTTGTATAATAACTTATTGCTATTTTAATATTAAAATAAAACTAAATGGCAAAAAGTTACATATTTCTTTAATTAATTTATTTAGTAAAAATAATACTTTTAATATATTATCCTTTTTCTTTAAAGTTATTTACTTTTTTTTTAAATTCTCTCAAATCTTTAATTTTGGGTTTTAGCTAATATTAATATTTATAATAATACTTTTATTATTATTTTATAATATTTAAAGTTTGCGGCCAAGTTTCCCAAAGTTAATTCTATTAAAATATATTAAAACATATTTATAAAATAAAATAAAAAAATATGTTTTTAGTTATATAAATAATTTTTAATATTATATAATTTTAAATATTAACCTATAATATTTGGAATCAACCATTTAAAATATATTTTAAAAACCAAGAATTATTTCTAATTTGCTAATATATAGTTTAATATAGTTTATAATGTCTTTTTACTAATTCTTTATAGTAAAAATTAGTAAACACTTACTAATATTCTTGCGAATCAATATCCCTAACTTATTTTACTATAGTTTAATATATATATTTATAAAAATAATCTAATTACGGATATAATTAAATTATATTTAGTGATTTTAAAAAAAAAAATTTATTTTAGTTTATTAATATATTTGAATTATAAAGTTGCGGCTTGGATTATATTATTATAATTATTTATAGACGAGAAATGCTTAGGTCTATATTTAGATCAAAATACACCAATGCCCCAAATTAATATATTATATTATTGGCTTAATTATTGATTTGGTAACGATACTAATATATTACATTTTAAATAATAATCATTTAATAATATATGTAAAAAAAACATTAAACCTAAATTATAGCCATGCTTAAAATATAAAAAAAAACTTTACAAATATTTAAAATAAATATAATATAAAAATTACAAAATTAAAGCCGGATTTTAAAATAACTAGGGCATTTTTTATAATATATTTATTACTAAATATAAATTAACCTAAAAAAAAAAATATTAGTTTTATTTGAATTTTTTTGCAAAGTTAAATTTAGGCTATTGAAAAAAGTTATATTTTATATTTTGGATTAAGGTTCGCAATTAGCATTTAGCGACAAGAATATGAACGGTATAGAGCTTAATAACTAAAATAAGGAAATAAAGTAAAGCTTTAGTATTCGAAGATATTGGTAGTTTTTACATATATAAAATATTCTTTAATAATTATTAAAATATATTAATTAAAAAAATATACTTTGTTTTTTTTTTTCCTTTGGCTTTTAATATTTCTTGTTTTTTTTTTTGATTTTAAAATTATTAATTAACTATTACTAGTTTTTTTCCTTTTCCATTATTTATATTCCTATATTCCATTTGTTTTTTGCCGTGCCTTATAATAGCCATACTTATTTTATTGCCATCTAAACCAATTTAATATAATATGTTTTAAAGCAATTTAGGGGCTTCCAAAGCCTTCATTGGAATCATACACGATATAAAATTTATTATTAACATATAAACCCGGCGAAAACGCCTTTTATACGCTATTATTTTATAACTTTCAATATAATAAATAATTTATATTATATTTATTTTTATTAAATATTCTTATATTTTTTGCTTTAGTCAAATAGTAATTTAGTTTATATTAATATAATATATAATAAAGCCGATATTTGAAATTTATACTATTATATATTTACTGGCAGATTATAAATTCGCATTTATATTTCATATATTTTAAATTTTAAATTTTAATATATTCATTAAAAAAATAATTATAATATATACATTGGCCTTTTCTTCCTAAACTTACTAATATTATAAAACTAACCATTGATTTTTAAAACTATAAATCTTAATATATATATAAAAGATCAAAATAAAAAATAATATTATCCCGCATTTGGTAAAAAGACTTAAAATTACTATTATATATATAAATTAATAAAAAAGCAAGAATGCAATTACTCTCTAAACTAAATAACGGGGTTAAGTTTAATTGAAATTGCTTAAATTTAAATTAAATTTTTTATACTTATAGTAATTTCTCTAGTTCCTTGGCTGACTACTTAGCTTTATATAGCGGTTATAAAGCTTTAATTTCAATAATATTTATTGGAGATAGGGAAAGCATAGCAGTTTTTTTACTGTTTATAAACTATTGTATAGTTTTCTTGATTTTTTTTATATTTGTTAATAATGTTTTATTATTTTATAATCCAAAAAATCTCTTTTAAGTTTTTTATATACTTCTAAAGGACTTTTTTTTGCCTTCATGCATTTTATAACAATTAAAAGTCTAAAGAAATAAAGCTTTTTCATTATTTATATTCACTTAAGCAAAAAACTAAACTTTTTGCTTTATTTATTATAATTATTTTTAAATAATAAAATAAACTTTTAATAAAAATTATATAAATAATAATTTAAACTTTTATTTCCCTAAATTTATAATAAATATAATTAAAATTTATAATATTATATAATAGAAAATTTTTATCTAGGTATTTTTTCCAATATACCACCTATATTACTTTAATTTTAATTTAATTTTTAATATAATAATTAATAATAAAATTAAAAATTTTGCTTTTTCTAGAAATATACAATAAATAACTCCTTTTAAATTAATATTTAAACAGTATTGATTTATTTTTTTATATAATTAATTTAATTTAAATTTTTTTATATAAATATAATAATATTATAAATAATATAAATTTTTTTTTTTATGTTTTAATATTTATAAAAATAGTTTTAGCTTTTTCCAATAGAAAATTTTCAAAATAAAAATTTCCCTTTTCTTTTAATAAAGCTTATTTTAAAGCTTTTATAAATTAAATACTTAACGCAATAACCTTCTGGCTTTCCTTCCTTGAAATTCTAATAAATAAATATATAAATTAAAAAATAAAAAAAAATCGTTTTATTAATTATAAGACTTTCCGCCTTAAATTTAAAAAAACCAATTATTTTAATTAAAAAAAATAATCTATTTATATTTTAAAAAATAAAAATCCGGTTCATTATATGCTTAGATTTTTTTAAATATAAATCTATAAATTTAGATTATATAAAATATTCTATTATTTTAGTAAACAAATTCTTATAATAAAAAAAAAAAAAATAAGTTTTATACACTAGTTTTTATATATAAAAGCCGCAATTAATCAGCGTTTAATACAATCGGGTAAAAACCAGCTAAAAAAATGGCCTACGCCCAAAATTAACAAAGGAATAGGTACCAATGTAGGGCTGGGGGGGTCATGCCTAATGAAACTCTATGTATGATATACGAAAAGCGGCGAAATAAATATAATAAATAATAAATTAAATTTAAATATAAAATTAATTTTTGGCTTTTTTCTTAGAAAAACTTTAGCTAATTATAACTATTAAAGTTTATAACGCTTATAATATATAATTTATAATATAATACATATTTTAATAATAAATAGAGCAGGGTCGCTGCGCCAGAAGCTATCGCCACCTTACCCGTGACCCTGGGTTCCACGTGATAATTAATATAATTGGCAAAAGCAAAAATATAAAACTAAATTATTAAATTATTAAATTATTAAATTTATTAGTATTTATAGCTTATTTTTTGCTTAAAATATTAATTATATATATTTGGTATTGCTTTTTATTTTATTATTTATAAAATTAATTATATTTTACTTTATTAATAATATATTTAACTATAATTATTTTATAAACTACTATTTTAATTATAATAACAATTAAAAAAAAATGAAATTAAAWAAAAAAAACTAAAACTTTAATAAAATCTAAAATAACTATAAAACTATTATAATAAATATATTACAAAATATAAAATAAACCTTCGGCCTATTCTATATTCTACTTAATTAAGTGACTAAAAGCTCCGCAAGGGCTTCTAATTATTTWTTATTTATTATTTWTATATTTTTATATAAATAAAAAAAGTATTTAAATTAKGTATAAAAGCTAGAATATTACCAGTGGCTTTTATATACTTAAAACTTTTATTTAAAGTTTTTAAAAATCTAATTTTAATTTTATAGTTTTAATATATTTTAATAAATAAATAATAATAGTTATACTTTTAATAAAACCTTTATATGCAAAACCTAATAAAATAAAAACAATATTAAAAAAAAATTAACGGCCAAAA
>QYSG01014024.1:0-15866 GCA_003988875.1 Lachnum nothofagi
CAGATTGACACGCTGGGGAAGGTGACGAATATGTGGCATGCTCATGCCGTTCTCAAGACCCTTGAAGCGGAGATTCGCGAGCTGCACAGACAACAGAACATGCCTCCATTTCAATCTCCATTTCAATCCAGCAACAACTCACGGAATATGTCTCCTTTTGACTCTGGCAACCTGTGAGGTCAACTGAACGATGGGAAATGTTGGGTGGAACGAGAATTTGGAACCTGGTCTGGTAGAGAAGCAAGAGTGATTAGTTTCGTGATGATTGGGAGGGCCTTAGCGCCATGGTAGGTAGATGGCAGTGTATCTTTGGCGTGTATTATAGAGGTTTTCCTTCTCAATCAACACGGTACACCAAGGAGCTCACCCGTCCACCCACTTCAACATCTATTAATTCCTCCGTCAACCTCTCTTCGCCTCAGCCACAGAAGCAATCGACTTTTAGTCGTGCATGTGGCTTTCCACTAATGCCGGTCAAAAGCTTGTCCTGAGATCGTCCCGGAAGCTTATCGCGCATTTAAGTTCTACCAGAGGGAACTCTCTTTGGCTAGGGCAGGGCCTTAGGTACTATCGCGGGATACTTTGAGCCGTCACTTGACATGAAGGACATGAAACAGTCGAGCTTGCTGAAACTCGCAGAGACTTGGGATTGAAGTTAGAGGGATTCATTCATGTCAGATGTAAAGCGAATATAACTCTATTTTAACAATGGACTGTGTGAATGGAGTCTTGAATTCACAGTGGCAAAATTTGACCTCGCTTGTTCTAAAATTAGCTCCCCCCACACCACTATACCCAAATGCCAAAAATTACCATTTTTGGCCTGTATCTCTTGAAACAAGAAAATGCAGACTGCCGGGCCATGCAAGGGCTCAAAACACATGCCAAAAATGGCAAAGATATACGCTAAAAAGGCCGACAGGTCGAACAGGGAATCGAACCCGGATCTCGAGAATCAAAATCTCACGTGCTGACCATTACACCATTCTGTCAAGGCTATTAGCGAGGCTGAGAGCAATCAAGGAATTTGATAGGATGACATACCAACCGAAACATGTGTTTGGAGCAGAAAAGGCCTTATTTCAAGATATGAAACCAGCAGTGCCAAAGGCGGCAGGCGGCGAAGTTTTGCCTAGAGGATAATGTGGGGCTATTATAGCACGTGGCGTCCGGAAGATTTTTATATCTSTCTGCTASCYATRACACACCGAGTGTCATGGCACGGCACGTAATGATGCGTGAATTCTTGTATCATAATGTATTACAGAAATTTTGATTTAACTTGGGAAGGTCTGAGGCTCTAGGAGCTACCTAAGTACCCTCATAGAACTACGCTGGTATACAGTGTGAATAGCCTTARGTGAACAGGATTGACCGGCAAGCTGTSACACAGCTCAATTTCGAGATGTTCCCCACCACTCAAATCTTCYAGTACYCSGAGCTTTCACATYGCCTTAAAGCTTTTACAGGCTTAATGTTCCACTTCAGTTTGAAATTACAGTTTTGGATTACTTAATTTGTCCGGTTTACTTTGCATGCTTTTAGTCACGTGCAGCAACAGCTGGAAGGAGCGATCACGCTATTRTGCGTCCCAACTTCATCTCCCATCCAAGCACCGACTACTCTACATCCAAACACTGTYCCGGGGCCACCCATTATTTTAGCGTTAGTCTAGTATTTTTGAGCGGAAATATGCATGTCCAATGAGAAATCACGAGCTCAAAATGTTCAGCTCAACCCATKGTGCGGTGCGGCGCATGCATGCAGGTGCTCTCATTTGTCCTGCAAGCGGGGAGGCTGATGCATGCGAGATGAGGCCTCGAAGATCTCCAGCTGGCAGCCTCGTCGTTCAACCTGCAAGAAATCAACCTTTGAGGCTGCCGTGTTGTTAGGGGACAAGACGGAAGGAGCTTCCCGCTAACGAAAACCAGTTAAATAGCGTTTTTAATTTTAGTTTCTAATATATGCTTTTTTTACTTTAATTTTTATAATATTAATATAATAATATTGTTATTGTAATTTTGCATTAAGCAAATTTTTTTTAAAATCCTTTGTATATATTAAGCATATTTTAAAAAGGCCTTATTTTCCTATAATATAATATTTGCTTTTTGTACAATCCCGCAAATTATTTTTTATTATTTTTTATTATTAATATATTTTTTAGATAAAATAAAATAATTCCATTGTTTTTTGATTTTTATTTTTTTAATTTTTATTATAATTTTTTTAATTTTTTTTTCCTTTTTTGGAACAAACTGCTGGGGCTTTCTACTTGCCCGGCCTTCCTATATAAAAAAGAAGAAAAAAGGTAACCAAAAATTACAAAACTTAAAAAACCGTTTTTTAATAAATATTAACTTTAATAAATTTAATAAACCCGAGAATTTTTTATTAAAAAACCAAAATCCCTTATTAGATAACTAAGTTTCCGAATTTGAATCTTTATTATTAGAATATTTCCTATAGCTTTTTATTAATAAAAAATAATAATTAATATTTATATTTATATTAGAAATTAATAATAATAATAAAACCTCTAATAAAATATAGTTAAATATTAGTTTCATAGAATTATTTTTGTTTTTTATTGTTATAAAGCCTATTATTTTATTATTTTTTTTTTTTGGAATTTTTCCAAGGAATTTTAAAAGGCCCTTAAAACTATTTATTATAAATAATTTAAAAGAATTATATTTTATATTTAATATATTTAAATTTAAATTCTAGTAATAATAGATTTTTTAGAATTATTTAATTTAAGTAATTTAAAACTTTTTTCCTAATAGTTTTCAAATATAATAATTTTTATTTATATAATATTTAGAAACATTTTCTTTATTATAATTACCAAAAAAGCCATTAACTATTTTTTAATTTATATAATATACCTAATAAAATTATAAATTCTTAGCCGAAAATATTATGCCAAAAATAATACCTAGTATATTCTAGAAATTTTTTAATTATAAAAATTTATTATTTTTTATAAAATAAAAAAATTTTTTTTTTTTGGAATTTAATATATATAATGTTTTTTTGCCTTTTATTAAAATTATTATAAATATTTCCTCTTTTAGTAATAATATTAATATAATATTAAACTATAAACTTTTATTTAATATAGCAATATTTTATTTTAAAAATATATAAAAATATAATATAGTTTTTATTTTAGTATTTTAAAATAAATTAAATAATGGCAATTTTTTATATTTATAAAATAAAATAAAAAATATAAATTTTTAAATTATTATTATATTATTTTAATTAATAAATAAGTATAAATAATTGGAATTTTGCAAAAAAACTATTAATAATTTATATAATTAAAATTTTTATATAAATATTATAATATTTTTTAAAAGATTTTTAAATTGTTTTTATAACAAATCTCCGAAAAACAAATTAAATAAAAATAATAAAGAAAATAACTGGCTTAAAAAAATCAAAAAAAACCTGGAAATCTTATGTTATAATAATACTTTTGCTTTTAAATATAATAAATCTAATAATAATTATTTAATTTTCTATAGTAAAAATCGCTAGTTTTAAGCAAAATTAAAAAAAACTATAAATGTTTTATATAAATTTTTTATTTCGAAAAATGGTTTATTTTACTTTAAATAAACTTTTAATGTTTTAATTTTGGAAACAATGAAATAATTATATAAAAGCTTTTTTTATTTTAAATAATTATTATTTTATTTTAATAATTTTAATTGCTTTTATTTAAGCTAATTTCAAGCGGAATATAAATATATTAAATAATGCTATTAATTATATAAACTTATTAAAGGTTTTAATATTATGTTTTATTAGCCCAAATATATAAAAACAAAAAATACTATTAAAAAACAATTTACTATTTTTTAATATTAATAGATTAATTAATAAAAAAATTATTCTATGGTTTATTAAATTAAAAAATAAATATACTAAAAATATAATAAAATTAATAGTTAAAATAATTATTTTATTGTTTATTGGAATTATATTTAAAATAATTATAAAAATTATATTTATAATAATTATAATATTTATTTTATTTTTTACTAGGCTTATATTTATGGAATTTATAATAAATACAGCTAATTATAATAGCCGGAATATTATTATAATAATATAAGCATTTTTAATAATATTAAAAAATTAAAAATCAAAAAAATCGATATTTTTAATAATAAATTAATTAAATATTTTATAATTAAGTATTATTTTAAGTTAAATTATTTAATTCGAGTATATGGAAACCATTATATTTTAATTATTTTTTTTTTATATATAAAAAATAAAGCTACAAAATGGTTTAATGGCCTTGCTAAAAACATATTAAATAATATATTCTATAATATTAATAAATAAAAAACCTATTTAATTAATAGATTTTATATAAATACTAATTAAGCCTTATTTAAAGCCAATAATATAATATATTTTTTTGTAAATAAATCCATTTTTAATATTTATAAATATATATTCAAAAAATATATTCTATATATCAAAACTAGTAAAACTAATAAAAACAATATTATTAAATATATTTATAATAAATTAAATTTTATATTAAATATAATAATTATTTTTTAATTTATTTTTAATATTATAAATAATTTTATTATAAAAGTTTATTTTATAAAATATTAAGTTTATATAAATTATTAATAATTCTTAAATTTATTTAAAAATTAATAAAAAAAATTTGATTAATATTTTAATAATTTATTATATTAATTTTTTAAATAATTTTTTTATTAAATTATTATTAGTAATATTAATTTTTATTAATGATTGCTATAGGTATAATTATACTTTTTATTAGTAAGTTGCTTATTACTTCCGCTAGTTTTATATATTCCATTAATATTAATAATTAAATAAATTACTTAAACTACGGATCCTAGAATAGTATGTTATATAATTCTATAGAAATAAGATATTATTATTACTTTATTTTTAATATATAAAATTACGCTTTTAATTAATTTTAAATTTTATTACTTTTATATAAAATACGGAAATACTAAGTATTATAATAGCTTCTATTATAATAAAAATAAAAGAAACTTTTTACTTTGTTTTATTTTAATATATATAATAAACTATAAAAATCATTATTAAAATTATATTTAAATAAATAGAAATATATATAAATAATATAAAAACATTAATTTTGCTTTTAATAAATTTATTTTTAAAGGAGTTTTTAACTTAGTTTTTATTAAGAAAAAAAACTTTATAGGCGGATATTAATAATTAGGGGTACTTTACTATTATAATATATTTTAATCAAAATTTTAATAATATATATTAATATTTATTATTTGGCAATTTTTTTATTTAATATTAATAATACTTTAGTTTTATTGCTTATGGAAATATATTTTTATATATTTTTATATTATATTATATATATATAAAATTTAGTATAATTCTTATTAATACAAATTCGCTATATTCCCCAAAAAAAAAATTATTTTTTATAATAAAATAATTTATTACAAATTATTTCTATGTTTTTAAATAATAATTAAAAATTGTTTAAAAAAACCTTGGATATAATTCTTTTCTTTATATGCAAAAAAATTATTTTTTAAATTTTAAAATATAATTATTTTATTTTTTGCTATATTTTAATTAAAAATAAATTTATAATAAAAGCTAAATGTTTTTATTATTTTTTTAAATTAAATTCTATATATTATAAAATAAATAATTATTTTATATAAAAATATAAAATATTAAATTAATACTAATATAAAAATATTAATATAAAGTTAAATAAACTATACTATAGAAGCTTATATAAACACCAAATGCCCAATGGTTTTTATATATAAAAATATTTATATATAGTTTTATTTAGAATTTCCTATATTCGACCTTTTATTAAAAAATTATATATAATTTATTAATATTGGCATTAGCCCTAAAGTTTTTAAATATATTAATTTATTAATTATTTTTTGTTTTATTAATAAAAAATAAATTATTTTTCTGCCAATTAAATGTTTTTTTGTCGATTTTTTACTTTGCCTCTTATTACTGGGCATTAACTTCCTTAAATTTAACCTATTACACCTATAATAAAAAAAAAAAGGTTAACTTAATTTATTATAAATAAATAATATTATAAAATATATATATATTTCTTATAAAAAAAAAATAATAAATTCCAGTTTAAGTAATTTTGAATTTTTATATATTTTGCTGAATTTATAATTTTACTACTAGATATCAGCAGAAATCTATTTGTAAAATACTATGCTTTATTATTTTATATAAATGGTTATTTTATTATATTCTGGCAATAGGTTAAATTTGCCTTTGGCGTTTTTGGAAACCTTATAAACGGCGTTATAAATAAATTATTTATATTAATATTTTATTTAAACTTTGGCGAAATAAGCTTTTATTTTTTTAAAGGAATATATATCGGAATGCTAAAAAAATGCCTAGCCTTTATATTAAATAAATTTAAATTATTCATAGAAATTACTAATATATTTAAAGGCAAAACCAATTATTTCTTATTTATTGATATTAGTTTTCTAAAGGATTTGCCAAATGATATTTCTTTTTTAATTAAATCAAAAAAAATAATTATATTTAATTTATTTAAAGTAAATATATTTTTTATTTAAGGTCCCAAAATTAAAACTTAGATTTGTAAGGTTTTATAAAACCATATATTATTATTTTATAATGGTTTAAAATATTTTAATAATAAAATCAAAATATTTATTTTTTTTAAATTAAATATAAATTTATTGGATTTAAAGCAAATATTTTTTAATTTTTTTTAATGGAATATAATAATTATAGATTTTATATTTAATTTTATATATATAAAAGGTTTTTTGGAAAAAATGCCGTTTGGAAAGCTTTTTTTAATAGTTTTATTAGTTTTTATAATATAAAAAGACAATAAGCTATATATAGTAGTGGACCTTCGGTGCATTAATATTAAATTATTTATAGATATTTATTTATTTTTAAAATAAAATATAATTTTTAATGCTTTAAAAGAATTAATTATATTTTCTTTGGTTAATATAATAAAAAGCTTTTACTAATAAAGAATTGCCCCCGAAAACCAATAGAAAGCCGCTTTGGTTACTGTCCACCGCGGATATGAACAACTAATTATTATAATGTAAAATCTAATAATATTCCTATTATTTTTTTAAAATTATATAAAAATTTTTTTTAAAAATTACTTATAAAAGTTTATAATTGTTTATATTAATAATATTATTATTTATTTTAAAATTTTAAAATAATATATTATTAATTTTAATTTAATATTATTTTTTTTTAAATATTTTAATATTATTTTATATTTTATTAAATATTATTTTAATTAATTATTTATATAAATATTAAAAAAGAATATATTTAAACTAAAGTTAAATACTTTAGCTAATAAAATTAAAACTATTAAAAAACTTTAGTTTCCAAAAACTTTAGAATGTTTAAAAAACCTAATTAATTTATTTAGTTATTATTAAAAGTTTATTAATTATTATACTATTATTATATAATTATTACAATAGTTTAAAATAATAGAATTTTTGGGTTTATTATTAAAAAAAAAATAAAAAAAAAATATATAATTATAATATTTTTTTTTTTTTTAAAGTTTTTTAATATTTTATTTAATATATTACAAAAACAAAAAAATATTTGCCAACTTCTAAAAATACCAAAAAAGCTTTTAAATAAATATAAAAAAATTTTTAAATTATTTTAAAATACTTTATATAATGTTTTTATATTTGTTTTTCTGGATTTTAAAAAATAGTTTATTTTTTATATTAATGGATTTTTAGAATTTGGGTTTGGTATAGTTCTTTATTAAGTTAAAAACAACGGTAAAAAATATTTTATATTATATTTATTTAAGTTTTTTATAAATATTAAAAAAAATTATTAGCCTATTAAATTAAAAACAACAATTTTTATATAAATTTTATATAAATTACTTTATTATTTTAATAAAAATAAATTTATAATATTTATTAATTATTAAATAATTGTTAATGTTTTTTATAGTAAAGGACCGCTAAACAAAAAAAGTTTTAGGTTAATTAATTGAAGATTGTTTTTATCGCATTTCTAGAACAATATAAAAATAAAACACTATTCTGGCAATATGTACACTAACGCTAATGTTCTTTTACGTCTAATGCAAATAAATATTTTAATATAATTTATTATAAAATTACAGAATATTGTTATTATTGCAAATATTATATATTTCCTGGTTATATAAATGCCTATTGCCTAAAGATTTGCTATTAATATTTATATAAACCATAAATTTATAAATTTATTTATAAAAGCTTTATTAACAAATAAGGCTTTTAAGAAACTATATAAAATAATACTTTAAAAACTTAGGGATAATTAAAATATAAAGGCCGACCTAGTTTTTATTTACAAGTTTTTCTATTTAGATTCCAAAACCAAACTTTTTTTTTTCTATAAACAAAACGGTATAAAAAAACTATACATTTTAATTTTTATAAAAAAATCTATTTTTACTTTAATTTATAAAAATAAAGCCTATATAGATCTAGAATAGACATATAACTTCCTAAAATAGTATATTTTTATATCTTATTTATAAAAAACTATAAATAACTATATTTTCCAATGTTTTATTTATAACCAAGTTAAGTCAATATATTACTGTTTTTATAGTAAATTTGCTCCTATAATAATCTTAGAAATTCTATTATTAATGTTTTATATAAACTTTTTTATTAAATTATTAATATTTATAGAAAAATATAATACTATTATGTTTATAATTAACTAATTTTTCAAATAAATAAAAATCCTAATTGACAAAAATATCTAATTTATAGTAAACTAAAGTTATAAATATTATTATATAGTTTTTGCAAATTAAGATTTTTTAAAAAATATAATATCAAATTAGGATAGTAAGTTTACCAATATATTCTAGCAAAAAATATGCTTCACTAGTAGAATTAGGCTAGGTATAATTATTTTATATTATTAAAATACCAATAAATAAATAAAAAAAATAAATCAAATATTTATATATGTATTTCACTGTGTTATTACTAATTTATATAATTAATTAAATTAGGAAATTTTAGCCTTATATATTCTATATATATTAAATATTTTTTTTAATACTAATATAAAATTTACTTTATAGAAAATATTATATAGCTTTAAGTTTAAAATATTACCATTTTAGAACCCCGTTTTTCCCGGTTTGAACATATTGTTAACCAAAAAGAACGCTAAAAAGTTTATTGTTTTATATAAAAGGCTATTTAAAAAAACTTTTAATATTATTACTTTTATATAAGTTTAAATAAAAAAATATTATAACCGTTTTTATATTAATTTAAAAATTTAGAAAAATAGAAAAATATATTTAAAACTAATAAAAAACACGACTAATAACTATAAATTTTTATAAAACCAAATTAAATTTTTTTTTAATAAAATAAAACCTTATAAAATTAAAAAATATATTTTTAATTTAATATTTTAAATAAAATTACTAAATTGGTTTTATATTTATAATATTATTTTAATTAATTATTTAAAGCTTATTTTAAAAGATAAATATAGCAGAATTATTCTTTTACCTGGGTTTATTAATAAAGATAATATAAAAAAATATATTATAAAAAAAATTAAATATAAAAAATTTTGAAAAAATTCTGGAAAAAAACAAAAATAAATATATTATTTTATAAAATATTTTAGATATAATACACTAAAATAATAACTAGTGATAATATTATATAAAAATATTTTTTCTATTATAAAAAAATTTAAAAAAAATCTTTGTTTTTTGTAATATTAATATTTATAAAATTTTTCCTAATTATTTAATTAATTTATATAATTATTTATTTAATATAATGATTTTTTTATATATTTTTAATTTTTATTATATATTTTTTATTATATTTTTATATTTTATTATATTTTATTTTTTTGTTTTACATTTAAACTTTTTAATATATACTTATAAAGCGGATTTTTTTAAAATTTTTATTAAAAAAAATTTTTATTACTATTATATGTTAAATTTGTAACCACACCTTTTAATAATTTTTATTTATAGATTTTAAGCTGTTTATTTTTTATTAGAATAAAATTTCCGCTTTTTTATATAATATGCCGGTAATTATAATACCGTTTATGGTAAAAATTATAAACCATTATTATTATATATATACTCGTTTTTTATTATTTTCTATGGAATTTCCTAATATATCTAAAGTTAATATAGACTTTAATATAAAATTATTAAACTTAATGGCATTTATTTAATAAAATTTCTCAACTATAAACCAAAAGATTTTATTTATTACTTCTAATAATTTTAAAATAAAGAAATATAAAAGAAAAAAGAATACTAATACTGCTATTAATATTACTTATAATGGAAATGATTTTATAATTAATAAGAAAAAATACAATATATTAGCTTTATTTAATTATTTAGTTTATAATACTTTCTAATTAATTAAAATTAATTATTTATATTATTAGAAAATAATAAACGTAAATATAAAGAAAAAATATAGCAATAATAGACGAGCTTTTTTATATAATCCAATTAATATTACTTTTATAAATACCCCTGGTAAACTTTTTATATTAGAAGTAATATTAACGACTATTGTTTTAATATTTATGGAAATTTTTAAAATTCCATCAAATTCAAAATTAATTTATATTATAAATAAAAAAATTTCTATTATTTTCTGAAATTTTTAAATTAAAATTTTTTTAAATACCGGCTAAAGAAAAAATTCTAAATAATATACTAATATATTTTAATATAAATAACTTTAAAATATATCTTTAAATTTAATATTTATATAAAATAAATCGAAAAATAATATTAATATAATAAGTATTTTTAAAATTAAATTAAATAAAAAATATTTTTTATAATATAAAAATTAATTAAATATATTATTTTATAAAACTTTATTAATTATTAATAATAAAAAATATAATTATTTAATTTTTATTATAAAAAAAAATTTTGTTTAAAAAAATATTAAAATAAATAAACCTTTTTATATAGTTAATAAATATAAATATTTATTATTTATTAATATTAAATTTTGTAATTTTACATTAAAAACTTTTATTATATTAAATATTATTATATATAACTATAATAATTAATATTTAACTAATTTTTTTTTAAATTATAAATTATTTTTAAATAAATTTTATATTAAAATGCTTTTTTGCCTTAAAATTGATTAATTTAATTTTTTAGGTTATATTAATAATATTTAAAATAAATATATAATATATTATATTTATAATATTTTTAAAATAAAACTAATTTTTTTTAGCAAAAATAGTTTTAATTTTAAATATATTAATAATTATATTTGGTTAAATTTCCATTAATATTTTATACAAATTTATTATTAAAATAATATTGCCAAATATTTATTAATTTTTAAAAAATCAGAAAAAATTTAATAATATTTTATAATTATTAAAATATTATTATAATATTCTGCTTAACTAGACTTTAGAATTATAATAATTACTAAAAAAATTATATTTATATTATTTTAATAATTTATTTTACTAAATTTTAAAATAGCGGCAATTACCGGCAAAATTATATTTATTTTAAAATATGAATTAACCGGAAATACTTACCGCAAAAATATATTCTATTATATAGTTAAAAATTTTTTTTTTTATTATTTAATAAAAAAAAATTTAATTATAATTAAAATACAATATAAAACTTTATTTAATATTTTTGCTTATAGTTTTTTATTATATATTAAATTATTACTTAATGAAATTATTGCCTATATATAAACATTAAGTAAAATACTAAAAGATACTATTTTAAACTTATAAAAAATATAAATAATTAATTATAAAACTATAGAACCTATAATGAAAAATTTAGATTTAATTTTAAATAATTTTATAAATATTAATACCATTTTTTAGTTAATAGTTTAATTATTAAATATAAAAAATTACATAAAGTTAAACAAATTTTCCGGCTATTAAAAAGCTGTAGAAAAAATACTTAAAATTTGTAATTATATAAATAAAATTATTTCCAGAATATACCAAACGTATTTAATAGTTTATAAAGCTTTATAGGATATACCCTTTATTATAGATTTATTATTTAATTATAAAAAATATTCTTTAGTAATATATATTTTAGCTATTAATATTAAAGATTATATATTAGAATATATTTCATTTAAAAAAAAATATAATTTTTTATATATATTTTATTATTTATAATTAAAAAAATTAATTCCCGATTTTAAAAATATAAAATATCTAAATTATTTTTAAAATTTATTTAAATATAAAAACCTTTAATTAGAATTTATAACTTAGAAGATATTAGAACCAAAAGGTATTAATCTATATAAATACCAGAAACCTTTTTTATTCTATAATTATAAAAAATTATTTTCCAGCGTAGAAATAGAAGATCTCAACTATAAAATCTCTAAAAGCCTTTTACAAATATAAATCCCACTTTTAAAAATTCTATAATTTATTACTAAAATTTAAAATATATTAGGATTATATAGAAATTTAAGATTTATAAAGCTTATAAAGCCTTTGGTATAGTTGTAATATTAAGTAATATTAATTTTATAAAATATTTAAAATTTTATATTAATAAAAATGGTTTGGAAAACAATAAAAAAGTATAGAATATCGGCAAAATGTATAATAAATCTCCGGAGAAATAACCTAAGCTGTATTTTTATTTATTTTATATATATAATAATATTTATATATATTTATTACTAAGCTTATTTCCCCAAAGACTTTTGTTATTTTATTATTTAAAGTTTATTTCAAATGATTATACTATATTTTTATTTTGGATATTTATAGGAAAAATTCCCGGCATTAAGAATTATATATAAAAAACTATTATTAAATAAAAAATAATTACTAAAAACAATTTATTATAATATACCTAATAATATTATTAATTTCTATACTTTTTTTTATATTTTTATATTTATATTAATAAAAACTATATTATTTATAATATTTTTTTTTTCGCTGGTTTAAATTCTAAAAAAAGGAAATATTAAAAAATAAAATAAAAAAAGCTTTCCGCTAATGAAAACCAGTTAAATAGCGTTTTTAATTTTAGTTTCTAATACATGCTTTTTCTACTTTAATCTTTGCAATATTGACACGTGTTTTGTTTGAGCAAGCTGGACAAACTCCTCCGTTGACCAACTTGGCTCTTGCCATGCCTGAAGGAAGGCCGAAAATCGCCAGGCATGGCCTCACGAACGTCTTCAGCCCTGGACCTGGCGCACCGGCCGTCGCTCAGTAAGTTTGACTTCCCTCGTGCTGGACAGGAAAAGCCGCTCGAACTCGAATGTCCCAGAAGCAGTGAGACACTGAAAACGCGCCACATCTTGGAAAGCAACTCTAATGTCGGTTACCTCACAGTATAATATTTGTTCATGGACTCTTTGGGGCTCCTGAGAAGACCTGGACAGGGGAAAGCGAAGGCGCGACCGAAAATCGAGATTCCAATAGTCACGGGACCTTCTGGCCTTCCGCGCTCCTGCCTCAAAAGATAGACAATGTCCAAATCTCGACGTGGGGCTACGACGCGGACATCGATGACTTTTGGGCTTCTTCATCCCAAAATACCGTRGGTCAATATGCCGCCAACCTTCTCTCAGATATTTGTGACATGCTGGAGTGCAGTCAACCTGTTTTACCCATCATATTTGTGGTGCACAGCCTAGGCGGTATCATAGTCAAAGCTGTAAGTTTTTCATTTAAGAGCTTGGGCATTGCTCGGCAGACACCTTAGCAAAAGCGCTGCCCGGGATCCACTACAACATAACTTCAGGAAGGCCAGGTCGATGTTCTAGAATTAGTGGAGCATTGCTTAGCAGCCCTTTGCGTGCAAAATATTTGTATACCGTATGGAATCCAGGGCAAGCACGAATYATGGATATTGAGAAGCTGGTGTACGCAGAGTTATGCTGCGASCTCTTCTYATTTCACTTATCTGAGGCCGCTGACTTGTGAAGGCCATGAATCAATCTTCAGAAACGCATGGAACTCGCCTCAAGGAAGTCATACCAAACGTAGTCGGTATCCTGTTTCTTGGTACACCACATCGAGGCTCCAAATCTGCTTCAATTGGCAGGATAGCATATCAAATCACCACTGTAGCTACTCGAAGACCGAATCGGAAACTTCTTCGCGCTCTGGAGAAGAATTCTGAGACTCTTGACGGAGTGGGCAACAGCTTTCTACAAACACTCGAAGGGCACCAACACATCCAGATATATTCATTTCGCGAAGAGAAAGAAACACGTCGATTCTTGATATTCAATACCATAGTCGTTGAACCCGCCTCTGCGAAGATTGGCCTGCCCAAGGAAGAGATTAACAGCGTACCAGCGAACCACAGCGACATGACAAAATTCTCCTCAGTGGATGACATTGGTTTCAAGCGGGTCAGCGCTCAGCTGAAACGATGGGTTCAGGCACTTCCAACAACAGATGACGGTACGCCTCAGACCTCCCAACTTGGCCTCACATATGATATGCGCTRCAAGTTTTGTTTCTCGAATTGAAGCTGATCGTGCTTAGGCCGATCATATGATCCTGAGTTCAGCGGTATGTGCTGGACACTTGGACGAATATTTAGCTCCTGACTGGTTGACAGATCTTATTCGAAGTCTGGATGCGGCGGCCACCAGAGYCAGGATCAAAACGGTACCACAGTCTCACGCCAAGACTTTTCAATGGCTATACGATCCCCAGATAGTGACCTTTTCTAATTGGTTGCAAGCGTCTGGTTACAACTACGACCCAATATACTGGATACAGGGCTTGCCAGGCTCAGGAAAATCGACACTCATGAAGTTCGCCATGTTTGACCCGAGGACAGCTCAACTACTAAATAACGAAGATGCAGATACACCTCTATACGCGTTRGCRGGATACTTTTTCCATGATAGAGGGGCAATAATACAGAAATCAATCCCAGGCATGTTCCAAGGCCTACTTTTCTCGATGCTATCCAAGGTGATGGAATTAAGGCGTTTCGTCCAGCCTATATACGTACAGCTTGCCCAGGATCAGAAGACCAAAACTCCAAAATGGGATGAAGAAAGCTTGGAGTTGGCGTTTGCTGCAATTGCGAAGCAACGCGAAGTCCCCGTAAGGCTTTGCCTTTTTCTCGATGCGCTAGATGAGCACCACGGAGACAATGAGCATCTGGTATCGCTTATGAAGCGAATAACCTCCTGGACGGACRGAGAATGCGTCAAGATCAAATTTTGTCTCGCGAGCCGGGACTGGGATACCTTCGTCAACCATTTTAGCAGGTGTCCTGGATTCAAGATACACAAGCACACATTCGACGACATCCTCGAATACGCCTCATCYAAGCTCCACGGGGCTTCTCCCGTTGACCTGCAAGAGGATCTACAAGTAGAAACTCACGCAGCCCGGCTGGATATCTTGGCGAAACAGATTGCCAAGCAAGCGCGTGGGGTCTTCATCTGGGTGCGTATTGTTACAGAGGAGATCGCGATGGGAGTACGCTCTCGGACACCATACTTTGCGCTAGAGAGAGCTTTAGCAGACATGCCCGAAGAACTTGAGAAATTATATCAACATACTCTAGAGCGCGTCGAAACYAGGCACGCAGAAGAAGCATTTGTCATGCTTCAGATTGCCATTTGTTCGTTGACGCCACTGCCCTTAGTCACATTTGTGAACACTACATCATTTGCACTTTGGAAAAAATGCTCGGCCCCTGGAGAAGAGTTACAAGTTGATATGATTCA
>QYSG01014035.1:0-25125 GCA_003988875.1 Lachnum nothofagi
TATAATTTAATTAAAAGATTTCTATATAGAATCTTATGATTTAATTAAAAAAATTAAATTTAAGGTTCTATAATTTAATAGAAAAATTCCGATTTAAAGTTTTATAATTTTATACCAAAATTTTAAACGGTAATTRACTCGATCCGYATTATTATAAATATAAATAACTTAATCTGCATTGTTTTATAAATAATGACTTAATCTGCATACTTTTTTTAATTAATCTAAATATAATATATATATAAAAATAAAARACATCAAATAAAAATTTAAAATATAGTAATATAATAAAAATRAAATGCCGTGTAGGCAGAAAAAAAGGTTATTCCCAGATGCTGACTACGCAGATCATGTGACCATGCGACCATGCGCCTAGAGTCCAATATATAATAWTATTATTAAAAGATTTTTTAAAATTTCTATAAAAATCTATTACAAATAAATCAAAAAATTAAATATAAAACATTTATAGTTTTTCTTAYATAATATAAAATTATAATATAAAATTATAATATAAAATTAAAAATATTTTTTAGTAAATATAATAATATTAATAAATCAAAGTTTATAATTACATATATATATATAAATTTAAATACTAATTATTATTAAAAAATTAAAATTATTAGAAAATAAAGCTATTTCTAAGTTTTGCTAGTGGTAAGTGTGCCAATGAGTTTATTGGTAATATTACTAAGCAAATTGCTAATTTTAAAAACCGGAATATTATTCCYAAAACAGAAAAAATGAAACTATTTAAAAAAAAATGCGGATCAAGTYATTATTTATAAAACAATGCAAATCGAGTTATTAAAATTTATAATAGTGCRAATTAAGTYAATTACTGAATTTTAAACTTAAGTTACATAATTATTATTTATATATTTTAATTGGCTCCGCCCTATTGCATATTGCAATAAAGTRTATAGTAGGTTTTGGGCTTGGTGGGTGCGCAAGCACCCCCATAGTTTTTTTTAATTTCATTATTATATGTTAAGGTTTTGGCRCATGGTCACATGATATTCTTAGTCAGCATTTGTAAATAACCTCATTTTCAGCCTACATGGGAGTTTATTCTTAATRTATTACTTTACCTTAGCATTTATTATATTACTATRTTTTAAAATATCATCTAATRTTTATAATTTTAAAGGTTTTTATTTATATATATAGATATATTATATTTAGACCGAGTTTAAAAAATATATATGGATCAAGTCATTATTTATAAAACAATGTGGATCYAGTTAATTACCGTAAAAATAATTTATTTAATTTATTTAAAAAACTAAAAAATGTAAATACTATATATACAACTTTWATTTTTATAAATAATTTGCAAAATCAAAWTTTATATTTTTAAATATATAATTAATAAAAAAACATATAAATTAAAATTAAAAACTTTGTTAATTCAATATATATATATATATTTATAGGTATTTATAAGAAATATTTTAATACTAATAAAGTCTCTAACAGAAAATTTTTTATAGTTTATTATAATAAGTATATTACAAAATACAAAATAACCCTTTGGCCTATTTTATATTTTGTATAATATAAGTAGCTAAGAGCTCTACAGGGGCTTCCAGCTACTTTTTGTCTATTATTCTAATATTTAGTATATTTAATACATAAAAACTTTATTTAGTATGTAAAGACCTTATTTAGTATATAAAGACTTTATTTAGTATGTAAAAACCTTATTTAGTATATATAGACCTTATTTAGTATGTAAAGACTTTATCTAATATATAAAGACCTTTCTAGTACATAAAGACGGTTTTTAGCAGAAAAAGATTATAACTATTCACAATATGATAAAGTCTTAAGAATATTGATAAATATTTTTTAATCATTTAAAAATAATAAAAATTGATTATTACTCTGATTTCTATAATTCTAGTTTTAATTCTATAATAAATTAAATTATTAAATTATTAAATTATTAAATTATAAATCTAAAGTTTTTAAATAATAAAATAATAAAAATCTATATATAAAATATGAATATATTTAATGTTTAAGATATAGAATATTCTTGTATTGTAATTTAAATAATATTATTAAAAACTTCCATTTTTGATAAATCAATAACTGAATGTTAAGAATGTTAAGAAGGTTTAAGAAAAGGTTTAAGAAAAATTCGTTAGAAAATTTATGTTAATTGATAAAAGGTATGAGTTATATTGAGAAGAAAAGGGCGGAGCCCTTCTTTTATAAAAAAAGGAGTAGGCCCTGCGGGCCTACCCATTTTAGTATTCCCACTCGAAGGGTATATTTCTTTTTAAATAAGCTTAAGATTATATATAAAAACTCCAAATTCTATAATAAAGCTGCGTTTCGTAAAAAGCCTAAATTAAAGAATTTAAGTATAATAGTATATATAATTTACAGGTCTTATTTAATTACTAAAGTTTAATAGCTTTATTAAATATATTATATTTAATGTATATTTTATATAATATATATATAATTTTTAGACTATATATAGCCTTAGATAAAATTATACATATTGTAACAATAGTGTTAGTTTTAGTAATTAAATAAGAATTACAAGCCCTATAAGTTACTATAGTTGGGTTCCGAGAAATACCTTTGGCAATACCTAGGGTTTTTTTAAAACCGCATAAATCTATATACCAAAAAAGATCCCAAGTCCTATTTTTTTTTATAATTTATTTTTAAATTTTTATTATATTTTTAAAAAACTTAAATTTATTTTAATAAAATACTTTAATTAATCTATTTATTATTTGCTTTTTTATGGCTATATATTAAAGGTCTATTATATTTACTCCTATTTATTTCTATATAAAATTAAATTATATACTTATATACTTTATATAAATATAGAAAATAGGATTTTTTACTAAAGCAATAGTCTTTTAATTATTATAATAAATAATTATAACCAGGGGCTAATTATTTTTTTTAGTTTTAATGTTTTTTTAAATTTTCTCTAAAAACTTTTATAATTAAATGGCCTTTTTAATAATTTATGTTTAATTAATATATTCTATTTTGCATAAAAAAAAGCAATAATAAGCTAGTGCTTAAAAAACCAGTTAATTGCTTTATTATTTATATTAAATATATAACCAAAAATTAATTATTAGATATCCTAATTTTTAGCTTAATTTAAATTAAAATAATCCATTAAAACTAAAAAATTTCTGTAAAAGGTAAATTAAAGGAATAATATGCTTTAAAAATACCAAAAAATCTTTTTTATAGCTATTCAATACTGTTTAGTAAAATTAGCAGCAAATTTATTTATTACTAAAATAACGAAGGTAATATTCGGTTAAATTCTTAGTATGGCATATATTAGAAAATTTATAACATTTTAATAAATATAGTATATTAAAAATAATGCTTTATAACTAATATTAGCAAATATAAGCCTTAAATAAATTTCTATTAGCATAGTAATAAGCTTTAAATCCTTTATATTAAAATTTCTAAGAACCTTTTCTAAATATATTTTTTAGTTAAACTTTAATATCCTCTATAATTAATCCTAAATAATCTTTATTTTAAAATAATACAAATAAAACCTTAAATCTAATATATAAAAATATTTTAAAAAATATTTTTTTAAAGTTTTAATATTTATAAAATTTAGGCTAATAATTAAAAAATTATTTATATAAATAATAATAATAATATAATATTTAATAAAAATATTAAAATTAAAATCTAATAATTTATAGCTAAATTTTTCCAGGTAATTAACAAAAATATTATATTAGATTTATAAGAATTATTTAAATTTATAAAGTATTTTATTTAAAAAATATTTCCTAAGGGTTTTATTTTTATAAAAAAAAATAGTTTTTATATTTATTTGTTTTATTTGATAGTTTTTAGCCGCGGCAAAGGCAAAAATAACTTTATAATTTATTGGCTTTATTATAGAAGCAAATGTTTCATTATAGTTAAAGCTTTTTTTTTATTTGAAGCCATGTATTATTTATTTGATTTTATAATATAAAATTTTTCTAGAAAATCTTTGTTTGAATTTAAATATTTATTTGTTTTTTAATATAATATAATTATTTAAAAAATTAATAAATATTTAAATATTAGCTTTTATTAGGGAGGTATATTTGTTTTTAATAGTTTATTTTTATTAATTTTAGTTCTTTGATTTTTATGTTTTTTTTAATATATATAGTTTAAATAGCTTAAGTGAATTAATTTATGCTAAAAAGGCGATTAGATTTAGTAATTTAAAGAATAGCTTTAAATTAGTATATTATTTTAGAATTATATTTATTTTTTAATAAGTATTATTAAAGGATATTAATAATATTAAATTTTAAATTTTTTTTTTTAAGGCAAAAAAAATCGTTTTTTTTAGAATATATATTTAGAATATTTAAACTGGAAGTTGGCGTTATTTTAGCGTTTTTTTTTAATTATTATTTATAGATAATTTAGTAATCCTGGAATTTTTAGAAATAGGAAATGCCGGCAGTGAATAATTTTATGTCGGCGGAAATATAGTATTATAAATATTGCTAAAACCGCCTAATAAAAAATAATATTTATTTAGTGGCAGGAAAAAGTTTATAAAAAGGCCGTTGTTAGTATTTTTTATATTTGCTTTTAAATTAGATTTAAAATATAAAAACTATTATAAAATATTCCAAAAATATTTTATAATAATTTTTATAATATTAAATTTATTATTTAAGTTTTTATTGGATATATTTTTTTTTAAATCTAATGCCAAGGAATTATTATCGTTCGATTTTAAAATATAAGGCTTTTAATAACTAAAAAGTAAATTTTTTATAATATAAATATTATTATTATAAATAATTTTGTTTTTTAATATAAAAATACAGTAAATATAATTTTTTTTTAATTTTTTTAATTTTTTTAATAGGATATTTTTTTTGTATATTTTTTTTGTATATATTTTTTTAATTAATTATATTTTATGTTTTAAAATTAAAAACTTTAACATAGCCTAAGTCTAATTTGTAGTAGTTTATAATTTTAAATGAAATTATGTTAATAATATTATAAGGGCTTTAATTATAGAAATAATTAGTATAATAAATAATTTCAAACTAAAACTTTTTAAGGATTTTTAACCCTTTAATTATTGCTTTAGCTTTAATTTAAAAAATTATGCTATATTTCTTTAAATGACTATTTATCTTAAAACTATAAAATACTATGGGCTTTTATAAAATTCTTTTTGTTTAGATGACCGCTTAGAAATTAAGGTTTTTTATTTTTTTATTATTGTTGTATAATTAATAAATTTATTAGCCAAGCCAGCAAAAAGTTTTAATAAAATAAAATAATAGTCCAAATACTTTGTTTTTATGTTTTATTATATATACCTTATTAAACTTAATATGGTCGTATATGATATAAAAGAAATAACAAGTTCCAATAAAACCTATAATATGCACAAGACTTATCACATCGATGTGAAAGAGTTCCAAAAAATATTTGCTAAGCTTAATCTTAGATTTATAAAAAATATTGTATATGCGGCTTTACAGGTATGCAACGTATGTATAACAATAATTAAAGCTTTACTTTAAACTAATATTAATAGTTTAATTTTTTAATTTTTTAATATTCTACTTCTTTAAGTGCCTTATTCGGGTATACTAAATTTAAAAAATAAGACAAATAAAATATTTAGTTTTTATTACTAGTATAGTAATATGTTTTAAGGGAATTTTTTTAATATTAAAAATTTAAAGTCTATTTTATTATTTTACTATAAAAATAGTGTAACTAATATTAATTTTAATTTAATTTACAAACTAATTAAACAAAACTTTTTTATAAAAAAACTAATAAATTAAAAAAAAATTAGTACTTAAACCAAAATAATAAAAAACGCCGGCCAAATACAAATAAATAATATTATTATTTATTCTATATAGAATTTAAGTTATCTTTTTACTAGTTAATCGAATTTTAATATTTTAAATAAATATTTAATAAACTAAAAATATAAACTCCAAAAAAAACTTTTGATTATTACATAAATATATTATATAGCCTATGTTTAAGACTTATTTGTCTCCAATAGAACCTAAATTTAATGCCAAATATACTATTATAACTATAATTTTTTCCTTGGAACTAGTCTTAAGTTTTTTACTTAAATTTTTTATTTTTTATTTTTTAGTATTTAATTATTTTTTTTAAAAAAACGGATTTTTTATCTAATATTTATTTATTATATAATTAAGTTTATTATAATAAATATAATATTAAACTATTATAATTCAAATATTACTATTAGCAATATTTTAAAGGATTATATTGGCCAATATAGCTATATTATCCGGCGTAATAGCCTTCCAAATTTGTTCTTTATTATAAGCCTAAAAATAAAACTTTAATAAAATAATAGCAAAAGCATTATTTTACTAAATAATATAATTGTTTTAAAAAAAAAGCTTTTTAATTATCCTAAGATAAATTTAAGCCTTAAAAATAGCAAATAATAATATATATTGGATGGAAAATTATGTTATTATTAATTTTTCGAAGTTTATAATTAATAAACTTAAATTTGTTTCTATAATTAATAATGTCTTTATAGTTTTTAAGGCAAAGGCCATAGAATTAACGGGTTAAATTAATAAATTTATTTATACCTTTTTTTTAATATTTTTTTTCGAATTTTTAAAAAATACTTATAAAATTTAACAATTATTTGATTTTAGCATAAAAGGTAAACTTATAACGATTAAAAATAGTAATATAAACTTGTATTTTGCTTTTATTGTACTTATTTTTAAAAGTTTTAAAAGCAAAAATCCTTTTAAAATACTTCCGAATTTATATTAAAAAAATATATATTAAAAAAGCCTTAAATTATATATATAGGCCTAAATAAAAAAATTAGAATGGCCTTAGGACATATTTGAATCCCTAGAAAATAAATTATTTTTTAATAGTTTTATTTTATTTTATTTAATTATTATTATTTTTTAAACAATTAATATTTATAAAACTAAAGCCGCTTTTACCGATTATTTTTATATTTGCTTTTTTAGTTACTATAATATTTAATAATAATATTTTATAAAAAAAATTATTTATTTTAATTTTTATAAAAGGCTTTTTATATTTAGAATATAAAAAGTATATATAAAGTCTTACGGTATTAGTATTAAAGGCAGAAAAATAATAATACTAAGGGGTAAACTAGGAATATTAATGCGCAACGTTGGATTTCGGTGTTATAGCAAGCTTAAAAATAAAGGAAAAAAGTAATATTTTTTCTTTATTAACAAAATAGGGTTTACTAATACTGCTATTAGTCAGGGCCCGCAAGGCCCCGTCTATAAAAAGGTAGGCTTCGCCTATTTTTTTTAATTAATAACTTTTAGTAAATTATAAGTCTAGCTTATATAGCAAATTAATAAATTAAGCTAAATCCCTTATTCCTATTACACTTATATCCCTTTGCTATATAAGCATAAAATAACTACTACAAAACTTATTATATACAAAATAAAAACTTAAATATTAAATTTCTATTATACTATAATTATAAGTTTTTAATCTTCTATAAAATTTATTTAAAGAATTTAAATTAATTATTAATTTTTTAGTTTTTAAAAATATTTAATATTATTTAAGCTAAATTTTTTAAATTTTTATAAAATTAAAACCAAAATTAAAACTATATTTTTTAGCTTTTAAAAATTAAGTTTTAATAGTTTAACTTTTTTTATTTTAAGCGGTTTAATTGGCATTTAATCTTTGAAATCCCTTAGTTTTATTATTTTAAAAACTAAATTTAAATTTTTTAAATTTTAAATTTTAATTAACATTAAGGTTATAATATATTAATATATATATTAATATATTAATTAATATTTACTAAAATAAAATATTATTTTTTAATCTTTGGATTTCTAGCTTTATAATTTTTAATAAAATATAAAATATATTAATAATATAATAAATTAAAGTTATTTAAATATTACGGTTTGCTTAATTATATTTTAAGATAAATATCTAAAAAAAATTAATTTTATTTATTTAAAATTAAATATTTTGCCAAAAACTAATTATATTTTGCAATTAAGCTTTTTTTTGACTTAGTTATTTTTATTATTAACTTCGCAAAATTAAAAGACGATTCAGTAAACAAAGATTTTATTCTTAGTTTAAAAGCCCTAAATAAAGAACCAATAGTATTTTACTAAATACTAATGCTTCTTTTAAAACCTTTGTTAAGCTTATATCCCCTAAAGGCCAGGTTTTTTTTATTATTAATCTTTTTTTTAACGCTGTTTAGCCTAAGTTAAATAGCTAACAATGAATTTACTAAATTTAATAATTTTAATAATTTTATAATTAAAAAAACAAAATTTATATTATTTAAGCTTCGAATGCCACTAGTGCCTTTGATGAATTTAGCTTTTTTAAAGTATATATAGCCTAAATATAAAATCCCTTTAAAAACATTTATTATTTAATATAAAAAACTAAAGCTATAGTTAATAATATTTGTATTAAATCTAGATTTTTATTAGAAAAAATTCTAGTTTTTAATAATGCAATTAACTAAAAATAATATTATTAATAAATTAAAAAATATATTATTTTTGGAAAACTTTGGCTTAATATTTATGCTTTTGCGCCTAAAGCCTTTATTGCTCCCAAAACAAACCCCTCTGCGCCGGCTGCCCCTTTAATGGCTGGACCTAAAAAAAACAAAAAAAAAGGCAAAAAAAACAGTAATAGGCATATATTAAATTTCGAAAAAACAGCTATTAATAACAATTAAGTTTTTTAAAAATAAATAAAGTTTTATTATTAATAATAAAAAATATATAATGCCAAATATATATTTTAGGAAAAAAAATATTATTTAGTAATAATAGTTATTAAAATATATGATTATTAATTTGATCTACATTATTATAAATTTTAATAACTGGATTTGTATTATTTTATAAAAAATAACTAGATTTATATTTTTTTTTTGAAATAGTTTTATTTTTTTTTTTTTAGAAAAAATAATATATAATATTTTTAATTTTAAAATTAAAAATCTATTTAGTAATTTTATTTATTATTCCCAAAACTTAGGAATAGCTTTATTTTTATTATTTTAATAATAATTAACAATTAATTTATATTTTAAAATTTAGAATTTAAAATTATATATGTTAGGGACATATATGGTCACGTGTAACACGTGACCACGCTAAGGGTGAATCCATTGTATTCAAGGGCTTCGCCCCTTTATTGAGGTTTTTAGAGATTAATTTGTTTATAATGGGATATGCCAATAGCACCTTGCTCAAAAAACCTCATAATATATATATTTATAATAATAAACTTTTATTTATTAATATTAAATATTTGTAAATAAAACTAATAATTAATTTAAATATTATATTTTAAAAATTAAGATATTTATATTTAAATTATTGATTTATTTATAATAATCTTTAATATATTGGAGTTCTGGCGCATGGTCACATAATATGCTTAGTCAGCATCTGTGAATAACCTCACTTTCTGCCTATACAGCATTTTATTTTAAATATATCTATTATATTATATTATTATATTTTAAATTTTCATCTGATGTTTTTTATATAAATCTAAAAGTTTTTATTTTTATATATATACTATATTTAGACTAATAAAAAGAAAAGTGCGGATCGAGTCATTATTTATAAAACAGTGCGGATCGAGTCATTTATATTTATAATAGTGCGGATCGAGTCAATAACCGTAAAATATATTATAATTTTTATTTATATAGTTTTATTAAAAATATAAAAAACTTTACTAAAAAATTTTATATATTTAAATTAAATTTTAATATTTAGAAAACAAAAGCCTTTATTAATTTTATTTGCAACTTCTATAGTTTTTTATTTAATAACTTTAATAATATTATTTAATATATAAAGAAGTTTTTGGGTATTAATATAAAACTAAAAAAACTAAGGAAAACCATTGCTTTTACTAAAATCCAAATAATTTTAAAGTTTTTTTTTATGGTTATTGACTTGATCCGCACCATTATAAATATAAATGACTTGATCCGCATTATTTTATAAAAAATAACTTGATCCGTACCTTTTTTTATTATTAGTCTAAATATAATATATATATATATAAATAAAAACTTTTAAATTTATATAAAAAACATCAGATGAAAATTTAAAATATATTAATATAATAAATATATTTAAATAAAATGTTGTATAGGCAGAAAGTGAGGTTATTCATAGATGCTGACTAAGCATATCATGTGACCATGCGCCAGAATTCCAATATATTAAAGATTATTATAAATAAATCAAAAATATAATATTTAAGTTAATTATTAGTTTTATTTATAGTTTTATTTATAAATATTATGCAAGGCTAAAAAAAAGTAATTTTTTAATAGAATTTAATATATAAATAGTTTTATTTAAAATTCAAATAAAAAACTAAATATTAAATTTATTTTTATTTATATTTTTAAAAAAATAAAGTTATTTGCAGTTTATATAAAATTTAAGCCTATTATATGTTTGGTTATATATAGAATAATTTACCCCGTTATAATATATATATAAATTTAAATAATAAATTTCGAAATATAAATAAACTATTAATTATTATTAAAATTAATTTTAAAATAAAGCTATTTCTAAGTTTTGGCAATAATAAATAAAATTACTAAATAAATTTTTAATTTTAAAATAAAAAATATTATATATTATTTTTTCTAAAAAAAAAAAATAAAGTTATTTAGAAAAAAAAATATAAATTAAATTATTTTTTATAAAATAATATAAATCAAATTATTAAAATTTATAATGGTGCAAATTAAGTTAATAACCGTTTTTTTTATGGTTTTTTTTATTATAAAAGATTTTTAAAAATAATTTTTATTAAAATAATCTATTTTTTAATAATAGGAATATTAAAACTATTATTTTTGTTTTTTTGATTTAAAAAACATATTAAAAGAAATATCATTTATAAAAAAAAACTAATATATAAATTGTTCTAATTGCTAATGCTATAATTTCTTTTAATACCAATAAGCCCGGATTTTTTTTTAATTTAGTTATTATTAAAGTGCCTTTTTATATGTACTGTAAAAGGCGCTATTATATTATTGACAAATGCTATGTTAAGTATTTAAAACTAAGGAATATTAGTAAACCCCTGAAAAAATAAAAAAAATCATTGAAAAAATAAAAACATTTTTAAAATAATAATAATAATTATAAAAATTATATTTTTATAATTATATATAAATTTAGTAATATAAAATATAAAATAATTAAAAAAAACTAAATTATTAATTTAAATATTAGTTAATATATAATTTAGCAAAAAAACTTTTTTATTCCAGGAATATATCAAATGTTTTTAAAAGATAGGTAGCTAGTCTATGGTATCGGTAATATTTAGTTTAGAATCAAAGATATAGGCAAAGTTAAAATATATTATTTAAGCAAAGGTACTAGCTAGAATTTATATATTACCAATATATTTTATATTTTTTAGTTTAGTATTAATTTATTTTTTATTTTTTAATTTATTAAAAAAAACATTATATTTGAATTTAATTATATCAAAACTATAATAAAACTTAAACACTAAATATTTATTATTTGTAAATATAAAATTTTTTATGTATTTAATAAGATTAAAATCAAAAATTTATTAAAAGCCCCGAAATTTTTAATAAACTCTACTATTAACTTCTAGCAATTATAAAAAAACAAAATAAATAATATTAAATATATAGTTTTAGCAATTGAAATAAAATTTAATTAAATATTTTAATATATTTATATAAACTACCTTAGAAAAACAGCAATTAAAAACTTTTTTAATTATATTTTTAATATTAATTTTATTTATTTAAAAAAAAAGTATATATATAAAATTTATTTATTAAAATTTATAAAAAATATTTTGTATAAAATCTGTATTTAATTTAAAAAATATTCTTTGAAATTTATTTATAAAAAAATATAATAATTTTTAATATTATATTTATATATTAAATAATAAAATCAAATAAAAAAAAATTTATTATTTTAAATATAAAAAAAAAGTATTAAATATTTTTTTTAAATTTAAAAAAACTATAAAATATTTTAAATAAATTATATATTATTTTAAAAAAATTAAAGTAAAATAAAAATTAATAAATTTAAAGATTATATAGTAAATAATAATATAATATAAAAATCTATAGTTATTTATAGCTTAAAATAAAATAAACCAAAAAAGCATTATAAACAAATACTATAGAATAAGGCCGAACTTATGCTAAAATATACCGGTTTGCTAAAATACTATTAGCTTTTAATAATTATATATATTAATTATTTTTATAATAAAATATTTTATATAGTATTTAATGGTAAAAACCCTTATAAAATTTTTTATTAAAGCTAGCTTAATTTTAGTTATATTTGTATTTTTGGTTTATTTATTTATAATATAATTAATAATTTATATTATAAAAGATTTATACTTAAATCCAAAAAAGGCTAATTTATAAAATATATTAATAATTATATAATAATAATATTAAAAAAAGCTAATTTTAATTGTATTATATATAATAATAATATAATAATAATAAAAAAACTACTTAAAGGTTATTATTAATATTGTAATAGCGATGGAAATAGTAATGTAAATAGCAGCTTGGAAAATAATAATGATTTTAAAAGCATAAATAGGTTATTAATACTTGATTTTAAAAAAAATCAATAAAAACAAACGAATCGGATTTTGATAATAATTTTAAGTCCAGTAAACACCAAAAAAGAAATTAATAAAATCCTAATAATTTCAGTAATAAATATATTAATTCAAATAAAGACTTTACTAATTAAAAGATCAAAAACTTATTATTTTAATGGCGTCTAATGAACTTAATAGCATTAAAATTATTAATTATTTGAATAAATAAATTTATTGGTTTATTTCCAATGGATTTTAATAATATATTATAAGATTTATTTAATTTTGAAATATTGTTAAATATATATTTTTTTAGTTTTTTAATTAAATATTTAATTTTATTAAATAAAAATAAATTATATAAAAATAAAAATCTTTTTGATTTATATAATATTTTATTTAGATTTAAAAAGTTTTTTATTTAGAATTTTATTAAAAATAATGATGGTTTAAATGAATATTATTATGTAATTATTTAAATACTAAATGAAAAATTTAATTTAAAGGAATTTTCTAATTTTCCGGACTTTTTTACTGGATTATTTATAAGCCTTTTTGCTTATTTATTTCTTTATAATCCTCCAGGGAAGCCAATAAAGCCAAAAACCCTTAAAAAGGCCCAGGAATTACCTTATTAGCTTTAGTAATATGCGGCAATAGAAAAAAAAATAGTTTATTTTTAGAAAATAATATCTGGGAATTAAAAAACCTGCCCAAAAATCATTATATACTAAATAATAAATAAATATTTAAACTAAAATATAATATGCATTATAAAGTTATTCGCTTTAAAGCTAAATAAATAATTTATAAATTCAAACAACAAAATAATATTAATTACTATAAAACCTTTGTATTTATAGTTAAGTCTATAAATTATAAAAATATCCTTATAATTGCTACCGCTAAGGACTAGGAAATAAATCAAATAAATATTAAAACAATTTTTTTATAGTAATATTAATATTATAATTTATATTTAATAATTTATTATATTTAAAAACAAATTTTCTAAGAAATATTGCCTAAAAAAGGCTTTGTATAACTTTAAATAATTATTATAAATATAATATAATATTTTAATAAAATATTTTAAAATTTTAAAATATTATTTTTTTAATTTGGATATTAGTATTTTTTAAAGTTCTAATAAAATTATTATTAATATTTATATTAATAATTTTTTTATTATTAAATTAAATCAAAAAAAAATTAATAAATTTAAAATATAGTTTAATAAATATTTTTAAATATTAAATTTTAGATTTGTTTTATTTTATTTTAAAATAAAAGTTAAATAGAATTAAGTTAATAAAATTATAATTTTTAATTAAAAAGCCTATTTTAAAAAGATTTTCCGAGACTATGGCATATAGAACTATAAGCCTTAATCTATTCCTATAGAAACCTTATTAAAGCTTATGTTTATATTAAATGGGTATAAAATAGACTTTAAATTTTATAAATTTTATTAATTAATTATTAGTTTTTTTATATATATAATATTAGGTATTTAATTTAATATTATATATATTATTTTAATAATTAATTGTTATTTTTTGAATTTTATTAAAAAACATTAGGATATTATTAAATAAATTTTCTAATATTTTAAAAATATATTATTTTTAAAGTTTTATTTTAAAAAAAAATTATTTGATTTATATGGTTTTAATAATATATTATAAAAAACGATTATTATATTTGTTAATTTATTTTTAGATATATCTTTAATTTAAAAAATAATGTTATTAGTTAGTTCTCTAAATAACAAACCATAATATTATTATTTATATACAAAGCCAAATATATAGCGCAAACCAATATTATTAAAAAAGCCATTTAATTATAATAACTATTAAAAAAAGTTTTTTAAAATAACTGAATTTCTTTAATTATAATAATTTATTATAATAATTATAATATTATTACTTTTATTAATAATTTAATAAATTATAATACAATTAAATCTATTAATATATAATATTATTTCATTAAAAAAAAATAACAAAAAAAATAACAAATTTACGTTATATATTTATAAAAAAATAAATAACTAATAAACTTATAAAGGCCCTAAAAAAAAATTTATTTTAATATTTTAGGAATATTATTAGAATTATTTAAAAATTCTAAGTTTTTTATAATTTTAAAATTAATATTAAGCTTTAATAAAATTATAGTATTGGCTTAGAATTTAGGCATATATTATAAATTTTATATTTGGAATTATTTATAGTTTTTAAAATTTAATTAAAAAATATTAATATTTTAAATTTTAAATTTAAAGTTTTTAAATTTTTTATTTTATATATTAAATAATGTTTTGTTTTTTTAAAAGGGAGTGCTATTAGTCAGGGCCCGCAAAGCCCCGTTTATAAGAAGGTGGGCTTCGCCCACCTTCTTTAATCAATAACTTTCAGCAAATACAAACTCCAATATAAAAATTTTTAGGGTTTTTTTATAAATTAAATCTTTTAGTAAAAATTATTAATAAATTAAATTAATAATATTTAATTTAAATTTTAAAAATATTAAAACCTTTTAATTTAAGAAATAATTTAATAAAAACTATATAATAGGCGAATATTAGTAGACTTATATAAATACTATAAACAAATATTTAGAAAAGATTAGCTTCCAAGTAAATAACAGTGCAAACAATAGTAACAACTATATTTCAAAAATCTTAGCTTTAAATTCAAAAATAATTATAAAATCAATATTAATAAAATTATTTTAGTAAATAATTATTGATTTTATATAAAAAATAATCTTCGAATATATTATTGAACTTTTTACTATTAAAGTAAAATTTTTAATATTTAAATAATTTAAATAAGGAATTTTAAAAATTTTAGCTAATATAAACTATTATTTAAAAAATTTAAATAAAATAAAACTTTTAAAATTAAAATTTTTTAAATATTTTTTTTAAAGTTATATAAAACATTTTTTAGTAAAGGCAGAAAGTTTTTATAAAGACTTTTATAAGCGGGCAAAACGGCGTTATATTAAAGGTTAATATATTAAATATAAATACTTTTAAATAGTTTGGTTTCTTATTTAAAAAACTATAATAAACATATATATAAATTATTTAATTATTAATAAAACATAAAATTCACAAAATAAAATTCAAAAAAAATTAATTTAGCCTTATATTAAGAATTTATTACGCCAAAAATAAAATAAAGTTATTTAATTAATTTTATTTAACTTTATAAAATATTAAAATTAAAATTAGTAGTAGTGCTTTTGACGCTTAACCCAATAATTCCGTCTATTAAAAGCCTAATTATGGCATATTTCTTAAAATCTTTAAAAACTTTAAAGCCTCTTAAGCTTTTTAGAAATATATTACTAAAAAAAAAAGGTTTCAAAAGTTTTAAATTAATGATTAAAATCAATTAAAATCAATTAAATTTATAACTTTAATTATAAATTTAAAATATTTAATATTTAATAAAAATTTTTAAAGCGGCCTAAAACTAGCTAAAAAGCTTAATTAATCCGAAAAATATAGGTTCTTAAGCTTTTAGGCTAAGGAAGTGTTGTAATGAGTGCATTACGGAGTATAGAAGGGGCCGGAGGCCCATTCTATACTCCGTTAATTGGGTGGCTGGGAGCCCCCTTCGGGGGCTCCCAGCCACCTTTTATCTATACTTCTAATACTCCTATATAGACAAAGGAGGTATTTAATGCTATAGTATATAAGGGCTAAACGCTGCTAATAGCTTCCATAGCTTTTATAGCTCCTACATGCTTTAATAAACAATAATGGTTACGCCTCCAGTAAAACCTCTATATACAAAACCTAGTGGGATAAAAGTAAGTTAAAAAAAAGGATTAGCGGCTAAAACAAAATAAAAGAAAGTATAAAGTACAAAAAACAATAGGATTAAACGTTGTTAGACAATGAATGCCGCAAATGGCCATATCCAAACTAAGAAATAATATAGGTATGTTGTATCCTAAAATAAATTAAAATAAGTCTAGAATTTAATGGCCGGAATAAATTACGGTTTTATTTATAAGAACTTTAAAAGGAATTTTAATCTTTTTTTTAGATAATGGATTGTTAATATACTATATAAATTGATGGTTGGCTTGTTTGCTAGGAGCTTCCATGGACCGAATAAACTACCGGTTGGCCGGCTTCTAGGCAAATAGCGTATTTTATATTTGGGACGGATGGTTTATATAGCCCAAAAATCTAAGATTAATTACTAAGATTTTGGCGATATATTCAATGGCCTTTGTAACTTTGGAGTTTTTAGCTTTTATTATAGTTTTTGCAAAAACAGCTAATATTATTATATTGGTTATTTTTTTTATATTATAAAACAAATAAGTACAAAAAACAAAAAATAATAATATTTATTTTTTATTTTGTTTTTATAATTTTTAATATTTATTTTTTATTAAAATAAATAATTTAAAAAAAAAAATTATTAAAAATATAACTTTAGAAAATTATTTAATTTTAATAATAACCTAAAATACTTTAAATTTATCCTAATATAAAAATTTAGTAAAACCATTTGTAATTTATTTAATTATAAAAATATACTATAATTTAATATAACTTTTAGTAATTTTTTTATAAATAAAATATTAATAAATTTTTATATATTTTATTTAATTATATAAAATATTATTTTTAAATAATATAATAGTTTTTTAATTATTTTTATAAATTATTATAATTTTAAAACCTAGGTTTTTATTAGAATTAATATTTTTTAATAAATGCTAAAACTAAATGGCTTTTTTAATAATATTAGTTATATTTGTATATTTGACTTTATATAAAAATAAAAAAATAATAAACTAATATTTAAAAAATTAAAAAATAACAATAAATTTAAAATTAAAAACATATTTGGAAATAAAATAACATATATTAAGATTTTTTATCTAATTAAAGTCTATATAATCTTTTAATAACTATAAAATCCTACAGTAAATAAAATTTATATTAATTATATAGCAAAAATATTAGAAAATCTTTTTTATAATAATTATATATTATAAAATTAAATTAATAAAAAACCTAAAAATAATTAAAACTATAAAAATAATATTTAAATAGATTTTTAATATAATATATATAAAAAACTTTATAGTAAATTAGTACTTCTACTTAAATTTAAAATTAGCGATATAATCGAGACTAGCAGAAATTAAATAACTAAAAGTTTTTATAGAAATATTATATAAATTATAATCAAATATATTATATTAGTAAAAAACTTTAGAAATATATATAGCTTAATAAAGCCGCAATTAATAATTTAGATAATTATGTTTAATTTTTATGTTTAAATAGAAGTAATAGGGACCTAAATCAGACATATAAAAGTAATTATTTAAAGCTTTTTTTAAAATATTGATATTAATTTTGGATTTATTAACAATAAAAAAATTATTTATGTAAATAATAATAATTATACTATTTTTGCAAAAAATAAATAAATTAACATTAAGAGATTAAAAGTTAAACTAAGCTAAAAATATGGCTAAAATATTATATCAAATGTATAGGAATTGTTTAAAATTGTATAAAGCTTTTTTAAACTTTATTATATTATTGTTAATATTATAATCAATAGAAAAAATAATCCAAATTTTTTTTTTAATATTATTATATAAAAAAACAGTTTTAATATTTATTTATTTTAGTTTTTAGTTATATATAGCCGCAAAGGCAAAAATAGTTTTATAGCTTATAGGCTTAATAACCGCCACAAAGATTTCAGTAAAATCTAAGCTTTTATATTATTTAAAATTTTTAATTATTTACTAAGTTTTATACCGGAAAACTTCGCCATAAATACTACATTTAACTTTAAATATTTATTTTCTAGTGAAAAAAAACTTTTCTTTAGGTATTTTATATAATTCCCAAATGCTATTTTTTATTAAAAATATATATTTGTTTTTAATAGCAGTTTTTTAATAGCACTATTTTACATTATTTATAGTTTTTTAAAGGGTTTAAAATTTAAAAAATTTAGTAAAATTTATATATCCAAAAAATACCAAAAAAAACCACTTATTAAAAGCAAATAAATATATAAAAAATAAATAAAAAAATAATAAATTTAGGAATAATAATAAAAACTTTTTTAATAATAATATAAACTTAAAATAACTTAATAATTTAATATAATTAATATTTTTTTTATTAAATTCTTTTTTTAATTTAAAATAAAAAATTTAATAATAAAGTTTTAAATATTGTATTAATTTAAAGTTTTTATTTATATTTTTTTTATTAGTTTTTTTGTTTAAAACTTATAGATTTTTATATAAAAAAATTAAAAAAAAAATAATATTATAAAGGTTTTTATATAGTTTTTTTTATTATAGTTTATTTTATTACTTTATATTAAAATCAATGTAATTAATGTTTTTTTTAGTATTTTACGGTTTATAATTTTAAAACTTAGATTTATCATTTTAAAAAGTATTTTTATTTAATCAAAGAAAATCTAGTAAAAAAAACCGATTTTTAAATAATTGGAATTATTAAACTTATAGTTTTATAGAAAAATTCTATTATTTTAATAATAAAAAAAACAATTAATGGCTATTAAAAAACTTTATAGGCTTAAACGGCGAATAAAGCAATTAAAGAGAAAAATACAGGAAAAAATATAATGGTAATTATGGATCCTATAGGCTTTTTAATTATATAAAGTAATTCACGGGTATTTAAAATATTTAAACAATTAAAACTAAAAGCTTTATATATAAAATAAATTAGCTATTAGAGTTTTTTTTACTAAGTTTCTTTTTAAAGTTATATATGGAATTTGGCAGCAATATAAAAACCAATATATATATTTTCGATGATTATATAAAATCGGCGAAATAGTTTATTTCAGTAGTTTATTTGGTATTATTTAAATTTTTAAAATTAAATTTTTTTTATAAAATTTTTTTAATAGTTTTAATAGTAATTGTATAAATAATTTATTTATTTAACTTAAAAATATAGTAAATAATATTACTTTTATAACTAATAAATATTTTATAAATAAATTTTATTTATAATTTTTTGCTTTTACTAAAATTATTATAATAAATAATAAACCCAAAAACATTAATATAACTATACCAAAGAATTTAACTATACCTAACCTAAAAAAATAATATTTTAAAAATACTATAAATACTTTGTATATACAAATATATATTATGCTTAATGGCTTCTAGCTAATATTTAAAATCTAATCTAGTAAGTTTAAAAAGCAAAGTTGCTTTATATTATATGGTTTGCCCAAAACGCTTTAACGGTTCGTTTATTTATAAAATATAAACTTTAATTAACTTTTATATAATATCTAATTTAAAAAAATATTTTTAAAATCGGCTAGTAATATATTTATTATTATTATTATTATATAAATGTTTAATAATTTAGCTGAAATTTAAATATTTATAGTACTTTTAAAAATAAATAAAGTAATTAGTTATTTTTTCTTTGAATTTTATATAATAAACTATAGTAAACTTAAATTTATTATATATAAAAATAATAAAATACCAGCTATTATTATAGTTTTTAATTAAAATAGGGTTTATAATATTAAAATAAATAAATGCTATATAATATTCTTCCAACGGGATTTCATATTTGTAAAAATATTTTTTATTTTTTTAAATAAAATAAATATTATAAATATATAAATTTGCCGAATGTTTTTTATAAAAGTCAATATTTAGTATAATAACTACGAGTTAGTCTAATCCTTACGCTTTTAAATGCCTTATATAATTATATTAAAGAAATTTGTTCCAATTAATAATATAGGCTTAAAACGCAAATAAAAGCTTTTTATATAAAGGCTTAAATTCTATAGAATTAATAAACAATAAGCAAATATTTATATAAAAGCCGTAAACCGCGGAAATAATAATAGACATAAATAATACATAAAATACAAAACTATAGTAAAACATAGTACAAAAAAATAATAATAAGATACTAACTATAAATAAATAATTAATAATAATAAACAAAAAATTCAAAAAAAAAAAAAAAATATTATTATAATAATAAACTAATAGTTTTAAAAGCTATTTGCCAAATAAAATACGATTTACTCCGGTAAAAAGCTTTCTTAAAATAAAAAAAACTTAATAAACTAAATTAAAATAATAAAAAAAAGTTTTTAATTTGAGGACCTATAATATAATTTTAGATTTATTTATAAAATTAATAATAAGCAATTACCAAAATTAGTTTTAATTAAATAACCAAAGTTTATATTTATTAATAATTTTAATTATATAAAAACCAATAATTTATAAAATCAAATTTTTGTTTAATATTAATTTAAAATCTTTATTAAATAATTAAAATATTAAAATAAAGTTAAATAAATCTATTTGCAAATAATATTTTATATTAAATAATATTAAAAAAACAAAAATATTATTTTTGGATATAATTAAAATTTGGATTTTACTAATATTTTCAAATTTAATAAAATTATTAATACTATTATAAATACTATAATTTTTTTTATTAAATTCAATAAAATAAACTATAAAACTAATAATATAATTAATATAATTTATATTAATAATTTAATTATTTTATAAAATACAAATAAAAACAAAAAAAGCAATATTAGTTTATAAAATAAATTAATTAATAATAAAGCCATTAATAATAATATAATTAATTATAATAATATTAATATTTATTTTTCCTAATATTAATTTAAATAAAATAATTTTTTGGCATTTATTAAATATTTTATTAAAGTTTTTATAGTAATATTTTCAAATAGTTTTTTTATAATTATACTTTACTTTTAAATATAGGTATTTATTCTAATATTTGGATTTTATATAATAAAAATATTTATAAAAGATATAGAAATCTTTGGTTTTACAAACGTTTTCATTTATAATAAAAATAACTTTTATACTAATAATAAAAATAATTTAACAGGTTTTTTTATTATAAGCTTTTTAAATAATTTTCTCCTAAATAACCATAAAATAACCTAGAAATTCAAAAAAATTATGCGTTTACTAGAAAATTATAAAAAAAACATTATAGACAAAGCCAAAACCTTAGAAAAACTGCAAAATCAATTAGATAAAAATAAATATAATTAATAAATAAAAATTCTATAATTTAAAATTAATTGTAAATAATTTCCTAGAAAAGTCAAATATGCTAATATAATTTATAAAAGCAAAAACATAGAATTAAATTATTAAATTTATAAATTTACTAATATTTATGGCCTGTTCTTTGCTAAAAGTATTTATTATATTATAAATATATATTATAGCTTTAATTTTATTATAGTTATTAATGCTATATTTGCTTTAAATAGCCATATATATTTGGTATTGTTTTTTGTTTTATTACTTAAAAAACTAATTATATTTTGTTTTATTAGCGATATATTTAGCTATAATTATTTTATAAGCTATTTTTTCGCTTGGGATAGCAATTGAAAATAAAAACAAAACGAAAAAAAAGGCAATTAAAGTTTTAGTAAAATTTAAAATAACCGCAAAACCGCTTATAAATATAGTTTCTTTTATATAGTGCTTAAAGTCAAATCAATTAAAACCATTTTTATTTAAAATTAGAATTATAGCTAGGTTTATAGTAGTAATATAATTATTTGATATTTTAAAAACTAATAAAATTAATAATTTTAATTTAATATAATATTATAATAGGGCTTTAGCAAAATTTATAATAATAGTAATAGCGATATATAGCTATATTAGATTTTTATATAATATAAAACTAAAATATTAAATTATATTAAAAGTAAAAACTAAAAAAACTAAATATTAGGAAATTATATTAAAACGGAAATACTATAGTTCTTTGAAAAATATATAAAAAATTAAAATCTAATAATATGGTTTTTAATTTAAAAGCTTATTTCTACTATATATATTTAATAATAAAATCTTTAAAAAAACTATTTATATAAATATTTAAAAACTATTAAAAAATCTAAATAAGCTTTTTTAATAATATAAAAAAAAAAAATAAAAATAAATTTTTAAAGAAATATAAAATATTTTTTAAAAACTGTTAATCAAAAGCAATTAAAAATAAAAAAAAATAATATAAATAAAAAGAAAAAAAAAACCAAAATAAAGACTTTGCTAATAATATTAATAGTTTTAATAAATTTAATAATTTAATTAAAGTTTTCTATAATAAAATATAATGATTTTATATAATGAAAGTTTTTATTCAAATAATTTACAATAAAAATAATGAATAATCCATAGAATATAATACAAAAAACAATTTTTGCAATAGTAAATTCAAAAAGATTACTTTAATATTAAATAATAATAAAATATTTAGCAAAAAGAAAAGATTTGAAAAACAAATATAAATAATTATTTAAAAAATTAATAATTTATAAATAATTTAATCAAAAAAATCAAAAAAGTTTACTAGTAAATAATAAATCTCAAAAGTATTTGCTTTAAAAAGTGGAGTAATATTTAGTTTAATTAATGGAAAAGGAGGAAAAAGAAAGGTATGATCTAGGACGCCTACAAAAATTTAAAAAATATCTTAGACTATGCTTTGGATATAGTAAAACTAGTAATTAAAGTTACGATATGAAAAACGGTACCGTAAATAAGAATATTTAAGTTAAAGGAAAATTAATTCTATAAAAAAAGGGAATAAAAAATTTATATAGTAGGATTATATCGGTTAATACCTTAAAATCCTAGATTTATAAATAAATTTTTTATTTTCATTTTTAATATTTTTAATGCTTATTTTTATATCTTTATTGGCGTTATTCAAAATTAGCAGATTATTATTTGTAGTTTGAGATATTATTCGAAATTTCAATAAAGCTTAAAAAGACATATGTAATTCGGAAATAAAAGATTTAATAAAAGTAAGCGATTTTAAGATAAAGTAAATATATACATAAACTATTAGCTAAAATAGTAGGTTCATAATAATTAAAATAGACTTTTTAGCTGCTAAAAAAGCCGTAATATTATTTCCAATTATCTAGAATTACAACTATTACGTTATTATAGCCTAAACTTCTAAAACTTCCCGAATACAAATGAATAGGGTATTACTTTAAATTTAAGGCTTTGTATACTATACCTCAGTCGGCAATTTATTTATTTTTGAAATACTAGATTAAAATAATTTATTATATGTTTTTCTAATTAAAATAAAATAGAACAATAATAAAAAATATTGTTTAATTAAATTTAAATATAAATTTAAAACCATATTTTTCTATAAAAACTTTATAAATAATTTAAATTTAATAATTAAAATTTTATTAAAAATAAATTTATTATATTAATTATATATAATATTAATATAGCAATAGGTACTTTAAACTGTAAAAATCTAAAAAAAAAAATAACTACAATCAAAAATACTTTATAAAATTAAATATAAAAAATTTAGCTAATTTTAATATTTTTAAATAGTTTAAAATGTATAAAACTAAATTAAAGCTATATTAATAGTAATATAGTATACTTAATACATTAAAATATCAAATCATACGGACTATATAAATCATACATAAATAAAATAGTAGAATAAAAAACAAAGATAGCTAAAGCCTTTGGCGGAAAAAAAAGTTTATAACCTATTGTAATAAATGTATTATGGAGTATAAAAAGGGCCGGAGGCCTATTTTATACTCCGTTAATCGGGTGGCTGGGAGCCCCCTTCGGGGGCTCCCAGCCACCCTCTGTCTATACTTCTAACAGGAAGAAGCTTAGGCTCCAATTGGAATCTCAAAGCTCTCCGAATGTTTGCGCATATATATACTGTATCTTTATAAATATATATATGCTTTTAAAAAAAAAAAAACTTAGCGGATGTCGGCAAAAGCCGGGCTTATAACCTAATAAAAAATATAAGTTATATTAAAAAAAGGAGGGCGGAGCCCTCCTCTTATAAAAAGAGGAGTGGGCCCTGCGGGCCCACCCATTTCAGTATTAATATATATTTTTTGATTATATAAACAGTAATAATGTTAATAAAATAGTTTTACTTTTTTTAATAAAATATAAATATTAACCGGTTATAATAAATTTTCTTTTATATTATTTTTTTTCATAAATATAAAATATAAAATATATTCTTTTTAGTGGCTTATTTAAATTTACCTTAAGTTTTCAAGTTTTCATTTTTTATTTATTTAATATACTAGTACTTTAGCGTAGCCAAATAATTATATAAATATTTTAAGTTTATAACTTTAAGTTATAACTTGTAAATTTTATAAATTTTATAAATTTTTATATAAAAATCCTTTAAGTTTTATTGACTTATATGCTTTGTAATACGCTAATATAAAGCGGCCGGTAGCTCCCTTAGGTGAAAATTCG
>QYSG01014046.1:0-14826 GCA_003988875.1 Lachnum nothofagi
CCATCCCAGCACGAATACAACTGTCGCAAGTAGTAACGTCAAGACTTGTAGGTAAATATGAAATTTCAGAGCCCAATATGGTGAGCGTCTATAAAATCGTGCAGTAATGATCGCAGCCGGTACGATAAATAGAAACGTCAGCGATGCAATGACTCCGTGTGCTCGTATCAAGCCATGATATCCCGGCATAGATGCAAATCGATTTCCCATTCCTATCTCATCATTAGTATACCTCCTCTCTTCAGCTTGCCATGTTGACATTGGGGAGATATACCATTATATCTCATCGTGTCGAAATTCAAGCCCACCAGGTTCGGCAGCAGAAAATCATTCCTCGTAGCATCCCATGTTCCATCTCCCACATACATCGTGTCTGAGGAATATGTGCTGCTCCCCGCGGGAGAGAGATTGTCCCCCATTGTTCAGGCGGTGTGCTGGCCCTCGAGGGGCAGCTCTATCCTTCGACTTCCAAAATCCGCTACGAAGCAAAAGGAATATTGGCAATGAATGTGTATCGTAGCGATAGGTAGCCGTGGAATGCGGGTCTGCGAATGTCTATCTGTATCGTGCGAGAAAGATACGGTCGTTGGCAGATATCTTGTGTTCGGTAAACACGGAGAGCTTATCGATTGTCGGCCAAGCAACGAGTTTCCGTAGTACGAACCCTCTGCGAGAGCGATTTGAGGACCCGAAGGAAAGAATGAAGCTTTTGATAATGTATTTCTTCGACAGCAGCGGACAACAGGGGACTTGGATCACCGAGGGCAGCGTGGATGGGCTGGTTGCGCGGGGTGACGAGTCGTGGATTCGACATGCAGATTTTAGTGGGATGCATTCGACCACTTGGATACCGCAGGCCAACCGGCTCCGTGGAACGCCAAGGATCCTCATGCACCTCGTTCTTCCTTGATTTGAGCGTTGAAAGCTTCATCTTCGGTGGAAATTCTGCTGTATGTGTCTGTTCTATCCTTTCATGCCACGAAGTTGCGGTGTCTCCTCACATCTTGATGCTGCGGGTTGAAGCAGGCTGCGGCCCCCCACTCGACCAGTGTCGTGTAATGGGACAAGCCAATCACTTGTTTACAGTGTGGTGCATGAGTATTTATGAGCATTTGAACTCGATTCTCTGAATGTTTTCTCCTCTCCCTGGCATTTTCATGAGGCACAAGTTCAGGATCATGAGCTTTGCGTGGCGTCCGGGCTGGGGCCACATGTGAATACCCCATGGTTACATCCCGTTCCTATTCTGACAACAGCTGACATCCATATATCTATCAATGTCCTCAGCTCGATTATCCGCCATGATGGTCGTCCAGAACTCTGAGTTATGAAAGATATGGAGTCCTCACAAATTTACGAATCTTTGGACTCCTCCAAATCGGAGATTAGACTTCTCGCACTTCGAGCCGCGACGGCCGAGAATGTCGAATGCGAACTCGTGAAGGTCTCGCTTGCTGACGACCCAGCGTATTTTGCAATTTCATACGTTTGGGGAGATCCGACAATCATCAAAGATATTCTCGTTGACTGGCACACATTCCCAGTGACGACAAATCTCTCATCTGCTCTCGCAGATTTACCAGGCAGCCAATTCCTATATTTTCTATGGGCGGACGCGATATGCATCAACCAGTCCAATATTGAAGAACGTAATGCACAGATCAAAATGATGGGCTCCATCTATAAGAAAGCGCAGGGGATTGTTGCTTGGTTGGGAGTACCGGAGAGCATTGCTGATATCGTAGCCTTCACGATTCTGAAAGCAGCCACTACCGAGATCAAAGGTATCCAGAAGCCAGGTCTGGACTTCCTCCTCAAGCGGGCCCCTTCGAACCTTCTTCAAGCACTTGGGATGGTAAACTCAGATGGCACCTTCCTCGCTGTCCTGCTAACACATCAGCAAATGACAGTCGACTTTCTTTCTAAGAAAGCATTTTGGAAACGAGCCTGGATCCTACAAGAACTGGTTCTGGCCAAGAGTAGAATAAAATAAGTATGATACTTCAAGACTTTGCTCATGTTGGCTTCTGGCTTGTCGAGTTGCCCCATCTTTCTGCGCCTGCACCTATAACGACAGAGCTCAGACTGGTCTAGACGAACTTCAGATCAACAGTGCAAGAAAGCTTCAAAGGACCGCTACTGGCCTTGTCATTGCACGATCTCTCTAAAGATGCCCTACAGCAAGACGGACCATACGATCATGCTAGCGAGATTATGACATCCTCCGCGCACCTTGCTGCAACTGATCCGCGAGACAAGGTGTACAGCACCCTCGGGCTCATCAATTTGGAAATGGAGGTAGACTACTCGAAATCGCCGCAAAAGATCTATCATGAACTTGCTCTCATGCTATTTGATCGAATACCTCGACACATCTGGTTCCAGAGAGCAGGCATTGGATTTGGGAGCAGAATGAATGGACTCCCCCAATTGGATGGTAGATTGGGACGCATTAAGTAGAGAGACCTGGGAGGAGGCAGGTCGGCCCCACCTCAATAAGACACACATCGGCATTTCAAAGATAAGCCTCAAATGAACGGTATGGACTTTGGCGGTAACATCGACACGCTCAAAGTGTGTGGCATTCAAATCGACGAGATCGAGTTCATCGCTCCCTGGCCAGGCGATCCCGAGCCGAACGCCAAAGCAGCCTTCGAGTTCGACCTGACAGGCGGCCTACTGACTAGCAAAATCGATCATTCGCCCGTACCGCCCGGCATACCGAGAGGTCTAACCCATGTTCGATTATACATGGAAGATCGCGACTTCAACAACAACAAGGACTTTTCTCTCAACTCCCCCACCCTTAACTTCGCGCTGTGGTACCTAGATATCGAAAGCAGACGTCGTTCAGTCTATCCTGTCGGACTCGCGGCAAAAATATTTAGTGACCCTGAGCTAATCGGCAAGGTTCTTCTTAAGGATCTGTTGCCTGATGATGTCTATCGCGACACCATCGAGGAAATCAAAAGCTACGAATCTCCGCCAGGGACAGAACAAGGCTATTCCGGAGCGGATCGGGACGCTGGGGCCTCGCGCCGCCGGGATGCGACGCCGGAGATACTTTGTGTGGGTTTCCGGGTGGCTCTTATAGCACGATATATAATCGCGACCCTATGCTTTTCATTCGGCACGAAACGGGCGGGAGGTACAACGTCATCGGCTTTGGGGTTTTTGGTTTTGGTCCGGAGAAGACGAGCAAGTTCACCGAAGGCGAGTTCTTTCTTCATCTTGATAGCGAAACTATCTATGATATCTTGACGAATGGGAGGCCCAAGGTTATTCAAAGCGTGAATTACTTGGAGGATTAATAAGAGCAAAAAATCAATCAATCACTAATAATCTTTCAGCTAGTAATTATTGGGAGCTCAAGCAAAACACTTGCTTGCACCAGCAGCACTAACTAGCGCTGAAAACCAAGCGTCTGTCCTTGATCAGTCAACTCCTCCTCTTCCTCACTGTCACCAAACGGATCATCATCCGGCAAAACAAGATCCAGATCACCGACTCTTAACGCTTAGCCTAGGGGAGCAGGACGCCTTCCAAGCGGATTTCCGAACTGGGCCTGCATCCAATCAACCTCGACTACAACTTTCTTTAACGTCGCTTTAAAATCATGTATGTCAGACTTATTTGCGCGTTTGGGCTTGTTTCCAGGGACTATGACGGGCTTCAACCACCAGACGGCACAATGATCGTGCTCCGTTGTAACCTGCTAACAACTCTCATTTATTTTCCTTTCTGCTGTTATTAGACCTGCGACCTTACTGTAGGGTAGTAGCTTGATTTGGAGTCTTTTGGCTCTTAAGCCGTTGAGCCTTGGTCGATTAGAATAGCGTGGATAGATGTTCCTAATACGCAGATGCAGCTAATTAGCTGAGGTATGCGACGGGAAGTGATATCGTAAGGCTTTCACAACTATGTCTATCTAACTTTGTAGTATGTTGGTGTTGCACTCGCTCATTATCGCTCCCTTGCCCCTATACTCGTTCGAAGCCGCTTGGTCTCTCAATCACCTAATCACTGCGGTTTCTTGATTCTTGTTCGACTTTTCCCACTATAGCTGTCTATGAGATCATTTTAATACTATGAGCTACAGATATCCGGGCGTGATCGAGCCTCTATGCAAAGCACTTGAACTAGGGGGTCCAAAAATAATATGGTGGGACAGATACTGAGTCTTTGAGAAAGCTAGCTACATTGAGCGGCATCACTTTTTCAAGAATACCTTAAACAGAGGTCAATAAACATTGTCGCACGAATCTCGCACTAGAGTTTCCCTCGTCGAACCACTTCAGAGCACTGGTGACGGTGCATCTGGTGCATTGTTTACCCTGAAGGAGAACTTGGAAAAATAAAAGATGGTCAGTAGGAGACATGGCCTGAGTTTGAGAGAGGGCAACCCAAACGGCGGCTGGGCTTCCCGTGAGCACCCGAATGATTGGATCATGTACAAGAACCCCGTCATCTGTACAGATTTGTTCGCTCCTGATCTCACCATCTCCTTCTACGACGATACATCTGAAACCGTTGAGAGAGCTGCAACCCAGCGTTCCACAGACTTTACCACAGTAAGCTTTAGCTAATAAAATGTTCGTGTATTGGGGCCGCAACCACCAAGATCCTTTGGAAGACGACACAAGCCACGTGGACGATATTCTTCGAGTTTGAGATAAGTGTTCCTCGATAAGGAGTTTCACTTGTAGGTTTCGAGTGGAGGAGTCTTTCAAGTCGTCATAGGCCGTGACAGTGCCAGAGACATTGCTTTCCCATTTTGAATCTTCCGCAGTCTTTGTATGACCGTCGTTTGAGTCCCAAATTTCATCGTAGAGATAATCGTTCCATTGGATACGTCCTGGGACCACATATATTGAACAAGCTCGTTCTGGATCAAGCGACATTTCACAGAGGCTGTTCGAGTAGACGCATATTCCCTCCGCAGAGAATGCAGAAGGGCCTTTCCTGCCCCAACTTCGAGGACCTATTTGACCCCGCCCGGTAAAGAGGATACGAATACTCTCCAAGTTGGTTTCAATAGAGAGCCATGTCCGTGCAAGTACTGCGATGCCATTGACTGTGAGAGAAGAGTTAGCTCAAAACGCGTAAAACGATGTGTTAGAGACCTTCAGAGCCTCGAAATACACCACTATCGTTCATCGACCCCTTCTTGTCGACATACATAAGTTCCATTCCTGTCATGGTTGGACAAATGGAAAGACTTTTTTGAAAGACTATCTGTGACGACAAGCGGATGAAATCGCAGAGTACGAATATGAGGACGACCATGCACAATGACTCGGTGCCACTGCCTTGCTTTCCTCTTTCTCCATGCAAGCGTAACATTGGCACTGAGCTTGAATGGAATTGATTGACTCTGTAAACTCTCGAATGGTGGCATCAAGCGATCTTTCGCAAACTGTTCCCATCACGTGTACCAATCCGGGAGCGTCACATAGCTCGGGAAACCGATCCCGTGCCTGGGCCATAAAACCTCGGCCAAAACCACCATGACATGGAACAATGTTACCATATGCTGATTTTGAGAGGACGGTTCGATCTGAATCACAGGCCATGTGTTCGAAAATACGAGCTGCCGAGCCTAAACAAGCTCCAGCATGCGAAGCATAGGAAGTTAGAAGTAACTTCATCTTCGAACCAAAAGCGTCGCGTAAGCATGTCGACCAGTCTAGTCTTCCATGTGCAAGGAGATCTTCATCTGGAAAGAACGATTCGGATACAAGGAGCTGACCGCTGGGAATGACGAAGGCTCTCCGAACAAGTGATGAAGTCTCACTCTCGGCAGTACCATAACATATGGTTACTTGTGAGTCCTGCGCTATAGTCGGTTTGAAGTTTCCTGGGCGATATATAACGTTTCCAGACTGATCTTCCACAGTCACACGCAATCCGAGCAACCAATGCGCAACAGCCGCAAGCCAAGCACAATCAGCTCCACCTGATATGTGTAGCCTCTCGATTACACCATTAGAGACGTCGAAAAGTCCTTTGAGTACCTTGGCAATGTTTGCTGGAGCCGAGCTGCTGCGTAGGTTCCGGCAACTATCCAGCAAGCACATGCGTGCAAGCTCAGACAATATCAACCCGAAATTTGAACGAGAAACGGCGCCTTCGCATGCTTCAACAAGTGCCCTCCATTGTCTCAAAGACGGATTCAGCTCCTCTGGTGGATTGTAAAGGGCGCATAGTTCACGTAAAATCTTTGCAGCCGTCGATGCGCTGAATTCTTCAGTCATACATGCGCATATCCCTATGCATGCGAGTCCTTGTTGAGACTCGGATATGCTCCGAATTATGTGCTTGACGCCAAAACCGAAGAACAAGGCTCGGTTGTATGAAGAGAAAGCTCGAAGATCTTCCAAGGCTGTCGTTACTCGTTGCTCTCCCAGCTGGTCAAGTTTGACCTGGTGAAATATGGCCCTTGCGGCGATGATTGTCAAAGCTTCCACGCCAGCCTTGGACAGTCGTGATAGAGCTCCAACGGTGAATCCAACTGTGTTCTTGCCCAATGTTGTCCAATCGACTTGACCTTGCTGGGCGAATGCCGTACTTGAATTCGGTGCTAGAAGGGGAAGAGACTCGGTTTCTCCAGGCATCTTATTGCTCGTGGTAATTGATACTCTGATATCTTCTGAAAACTGATGCTTTCGCGAGTAAGAATTGTGGCATACGACTCGACATTGACGTTCCCAGTAGGCAGCAATTTTTTGTCTGCCTCGTAGGACGTGCAACATGCAGACCAGATGACCAAGCATATCAAGATCTGCTTAATCATGACGAACTGCGCTGTCCCACTAGCGTGCTGAAATGTAAACATTCCTTAAGCAAGGCTAGAGAAAGTTGAATATTAATCAAGTTATAATCTATAAAATATATAATATATAATAGAAACTATATCTTAAGGGACTTGTTGCATCAAAGATTCAATCCTAATATATAGGATACGGTACATACTGAGGAGACTATCCAATCAAGCCCCTGGAATTTACTGAGATAATCTTTTGGCGTAAAGTGGATATCCAGAAAACGTAAAAAGATCTTGTGCATACCAGTTTATAGGTTCATATTGCCGCGCAACGAAGAGTTGAACATCAAGCATTAACGCGAGCCCAACTACTAAGATTGCTATCCTCTTCAGAGCTCTCATATTCCTCACTCGACTCGGAAGAAGCACGCCTAAAACCCCTCTCCGGCTCATCATCTTCAAACCCTGCAGACGCAGGAGCAGGATGCCGTCCCAGAGGAGTCAATCCGAAGTGCTGTGTCTGGACCCACTCAAATTGAACTCCGACCTTTGCAAACGTCGTCTGTAACTCATACATATCAGACTCCGGCCAGAATCTCGCTCTTTTCGACTCTTTATCAGGGACCTTAACGGGCTTCGACCACCATATAAGACGTTTCAAGGCTGGAAAGCGAGCCTCTTTAGTCGCCGCTACTTGCTCCAGTCTTTCAACACGAACATCGCGAGCTGGATCTCTTGAGTCTTTATTGAACACCGTCGGAAACTGTATCTGGATCTCCTCTAGGCTTGGCGGCAACATGTCCTCCTTCTTGGAAGCCTTATCTTTCACATCGATCAGAAATGACACAGGCACAGCAAGCTGCTTCAGCTTCGTAAAGCCCCTAAGATCACCGACGCGTGATGAGCTCGAGAAACGCGCATGTTCAGTTGCTGCGATTCTCAGTTCGACGAGAGTGCCGGAGTGGACACTCAGCGCCTCGCCGATATCTCGAGGTTTCATTTCACGGAGGTCGAAGTCGAAGTTCGATGCGATTTCGAGGGTGAAGCGCTCGAGCTTCTTGATAGATAACAGTATATCAGGGAGACAACCAAGATCTTCGCACCAGTTGTCGCGGAAATCAAGGTCCGTGATGGACGCAGTTCGGTGACGATCTCTAGGAAATAATGCCTCATATTCAGACGGCCCGCTAGGCCCTTTATAATTGCGTCCTCCAAATTGGCCTCTAAAAAACACACGAGACAAGTACAGTCTTCGTAAAGTGGGCGTGAACAGATGTTGAGCTATTGCTTCTATACATTCCTTCTTGCCCATGTTCAAGGTGAAGTCCAAAATAAGCGTATCGAGAAGCGGGAGGTAGAAGTCGGAGAGTTGGAGATTCTGGGGAGGCGGAGAGAGAGTCAGTGTCCGCAGACGTAGGACTAGACTCAGTAAGCGCCCTATGCTAGTGAAAGACTCGTGATTATCGGAAACCGAGTGTTTGAGAAACAGTCTTGATACTGAGAGGCCTAGGGCTGGATTGCGAGATAATGTGTTGATGAGGTTTCTGAAAATATGCATGTTACCGGTCCACCAGACCCTCCATTGTTCGTTGTAGTCGAAATATGATGGGTCTATTGGAGTTCGCAGAACCAACCGAATTGTCTGGTGCAGGATGAATTGTGCGGGACCGCTCAATTGACGAGATACTAGAGATACATTGTACAGATATCCCTTTTTCAGGTGGCCAAAAATGTTGTACAGGATATCATTTGGGAGAGTCGATAGAGTCGGAAACGCATCGTTGATTGTGAGTTTTGAGAAGGAAGATGAGTCTGCCATACTGAGAATATATCTCGCTTTCTACTCTGTTCAGTTAACAGGCATCAAGCCTTCATATCAATTTACGGAGCTGTTCCTACCTAGAATCTAAATTTTGTGCCGATGATCATTGTTTGTGGAGGTTGAGCTGTAGAAAGACTTCCTGCATCAAAGAAATCCATATCCGGCGATATCGTCGACGAGAGGTCTTGGCGACTCAACCTCATATGCATTCTTTTATGCAATCCTTTGTATCAGTCATTATGATCAGTGCCAAGCAACACACTCACGAAGCTGTGGGTTGAAAAGCACAGGGTTTCCACCATGAATACGCCGTAAGCGAGCCCCTTTCCCAACCGCTAAAATGCTGGCCAAGAACGCCATCAAAATCTTGTGCTCCAGCTATTTTCAAAGTCTATGATATATCAAATTTACATATTCCGGGATCACGCTTCCACGACTTCCAAAGTCATCTGCCCACATCTGGTCTCTATTATTGGACGTAGCTGTATGATCGAATGCATTTGCACACAAGAAATGCTGAATGTAGAGCTAGCTAATCCATCTCGCGGGAATGTGAAAGAAAAAGTATACTCATCAGCCACGAAAAGCCGGGCCGACCTGGTATACGATAATAACAACATTAAATTAGCATTTTCTCCTCAAGTCACGAAGGATAAGAATGCAATTTGGCTAGCGTTGATGTTCAGAATGTGGTCATGGTTATTCTTGCATGACTTCGACCCTAAGGACCAGATGATCGAGCGTAGCGACTCAAGGACAAGAGATTGACACAATATATCAATTGAAATCTTCGAGCTAATGAATGGTGTTGATAATTCCTGGGTCAGCATTCGCGAAGTGAGTGCCCACCCCTATTTCCTCCTTGAGGATCATGTTATCATTCAAGGCATTGATCGTTAAAACCCCTTATAACATTTCTTTATTCGTTCAACCCGGAGAATAAATTCACATGTTTTCATGTTATTTCATGCCAGTAACATAGGGGCGGCTAGTAAGCAGTGTTAAATCCGACCCTCCGCGATATAACTCAGGCTCTCACTCAGCGCCATCTCCTCTCTATACTTCGTCCGCCCATCATCCGGAAAGTGCGACCCACGGTCTCAATATCCGATACACCGTTTCCTACGCTATAGTTCATATGATGCATACCCTATTAGATTCGAGTCTCTATCTCCGATGTCCATCGTGCGGCTCCGCGGCGGGTTGTACAAGAAACTTCCTGATGGCGGAGTATCATTGGGAAGCAATGCCCTTTTGGAGAAGGCAAAGATGAATATATATACATACTGCCCGTCACTTTATCATTCATTCTTCTTGTCCAGAAAGCCAGCGCATTCTACTGCCACAGTCTATAAAACTCTCTCTCGATCTCCTACTATTCTTCATTCCATATAATTCCGACCATGGCTCAAACCCCCAAAGCTCAAGGGTCCCCCAAACCAGCAACCAACCTCCCAAGCGTAGCTCCCCTCCCAAAAAGTCTCTTGGGGTACCATCGCCAGCTTTCTCCCAACGCGGCGGTGAAAGTCAGCCCGATATGTCTCGGAGCCATGAACTTTGGAGACGCTTGGAAAGGGATTATGGGAGAGTGCGGCAGAGAAAAGACGTTCGAGATTTTGGATTATTTCTACGGTCAGGGAGGGACGTTCATCGACACGTAAGCGTCCTCCCCCTTTCCACTACCAAGAAGCTTCAATAGAGTGATTGCTGAGAAATTGAGGGGATAGCGCGAACAACTACCAGAACGGCGAGTCAGAGCAATGGGTAGGCGACTGGATGAAAGCGCGAGGAGTCCGCGACCAAATGGTCATCGCGACGAAATACACCTCCAACTTCCACCTCGCCTTCGAAGGCAAAGAAGTCCTCTCCAACTACGGCGGGAACAACAAGAAATCCCTACACGTCTCCATCGAATCTTCCCTTTCCCGTCTCCAAACATCATACATCGATATCGTACGTCCCATTTCCCCTTTCCCATCTCTCATCCCCTCAACTTCAACTAACACTCCATTTACACTTCCAAAGCTCTACGTCCATACCTGGGACTTCACGACCTCGATCCCAGAACTAATGCACTCGCTGCACGCCCTCGTCCTCGCAGGAAAAGTTCTCTACCTAGCCATCTCCAACACACCAGCCTGGATCGTGTCAAAATGCAACCAGTACGCGCGCGACCACGCCCTGGCCGCCTTCTCCGTGTACCAGGGTCGATGGTCGGCCGCAGCGCGGGATATCGAGCGGGAGATCATCCCTATGTGTCAGGCTGAGGGCATGGCGATCGCGCCGTTCATGGTGTTGGGCGGGGGGTATTTCAAGACTGCGAAGCAGAGAGAGACCGAGGGTAAGGGGATGGAGAAGGAGGGGAGGAAAGTGGATTTCATTGATTCGAAGGATAATGTGAAGCTGGCTGAAGCGCTGGAGGGGATTGCGAGGAGGAAGGGAACAAGTATCTCTGCTGTGGCGCTGGCGTGGGTTATGCATAAGAGTCCTTATGTGTTTCCTATCCTGGGCGGGCGGAAGATCGAGCATTTGAAGGCGAATATTGAGGCGCTCGGGTTGAAGCTCAGTGGGAAGGATATGAAGGAGATTGAGAAGGCGGTGCCGTTTGACTTCGGGTACCCGCAGACTTTCTTGGGTAAGCATATTTCCTGGGCGCTCATTTCATTTCCTGGAGGGAGTCTGGAGGGGCAGGAGCTCATGTGCTCTCGATGGGACTTCAGGACATTTCGATGTCTCAACACTTCTGGGACTTTCAGATCCTCCCAAATTCTTTGAATATTTCTTGATTGCGTAGCGCTGACTCGAAACTATGTAGGCCTGGAAAGTGGCGCCACACAGCCTGAAGACGTGTACGTCACGAAGAGATTCGGGCGCTTCGATTGGGTGAAAGGACCCCAGGTAAGTCACACTCTCAAGAACATTCTCTTCCAAGAAAGCTAACTTTTCTCTAGCCTATTGAACCTCATGAGAATGCGGAGCTTCCTATCCACCAGTTTAATTAAGCGCCAGGGACGAGATGATTTCGGCAGATGTTTCTGTTGGGGAGGTTTAAGCTTCTAAAATTCTAGGTAGAACAGCGTCTACATTGGGTGGATGGGGAAGAGGGTATTTTTGGAGCCAGGGAAATGTCCCAGAATCTTTGAGACAATGCAATCCTGGGAAACAGATCAAAAAGTTCTCGATTCTGGTCTGCCTTCCCAAATCTTGCGGAGCGTAGCAAGCCACCACGGTCAGTGAGGGAGTTAGTGTACGTCCGTAATATGGTGGCGCGTATTGAGGGTATTGATACCACCCCCAGTACCGTATTAGGAAGTCTGCACGTATTACGGCCAGTAGAAGCCTGTACGCATCACTGTCAGTATTGAATAGGGGCCAGAATTCTAATTTACCCCTTAATAAACCCCTGGCTATGCCCTGGCTACCCCCCCTGGCTACCCCTGGCTACTCCCCTGTTCCGTATATTAGTGTACCGCCCAGTGATACCGTATTGAAGGATTTATACTACTTACGCCTAGGAATATAGCTTTATATATGCATCACGGCCCGTATCCGTATTTTTAACATTACTTACTATGTAGTGGGGCGTAATACTAAATACGGATACACTAACTCCCTCACTGACCACGGTGGACGATGAAGCGCCTCTGCGTCCCAGGCAGCATCATAGTCTCTTTCGTATTGTGTTATTTCAGCATCTGACCAATTCCCTGGAGATTCCACAGCGTCGCGGAGGTGCTGAAGTCTGATATCCGGTGGTGGTATATTAGGTTTATCTCATAAATCAGACCCTGCGTAGTGGTGTTTTTGGACCCACAGCCAAGACACTAAACCCTTTTTAGAATTTCGAGAACTACGAGTTAATTATAGCCTACCACCTAAAAACATTACTGTAGAATCTAAGAAAAAATGGAAGCTATTTGGTGTATAAATTGCTTATTTTGATAAAAATATTTCTATAGTTTTTAAATATATAAATCAATATTTTTTATAATATTAATTTATTTTATTATTGGTTTATTTGATAATTAAAATAATTTTTTTTTTTTTTAGCTTATAGCTAATATATTTTGATTATTATATTATTTATAATTTTAAATAGTATTTATTGGATTTATATCCTTTAATATATTTGCCCAGTGCAGCGGGCATTAGGAAAACTTATTATCAATTATATTAGGTAATTTTTAGAAATTTATAAAAAAGTATTTTATTTTTATTGCTAAATAAACTAATAATTAATTTTTTTTTTTTTTTTTTATTTATATATATTTGTTTATTTTAATTTGCTATATTATATTTAGTTATAGCTAATAAACTTTATTAAAAAAATATTAATTAATAGTTTTAGGCGAATATATTTAAATGCTTTTTTTATATTTATAATAGTTTTAAAATTGTATATAATATGGTTTTTTAAAGTAATAGGCTAAATTTTAATGGGGTAACCAAAGGGGATAGGGAATGGCTATGTGCCTATAGCCTGTATTATATGCTCTATACATGTGCCTGCAGCTCTGGCCTGCACGTGCCACTTTAGCTATTACGCTATAACGCTATAATACTATAATGCTACAATGCCATTGTATTATTATACTATTTAACTACTATAGCTACTATAGCTATTATAACTACTATAATTATTATAATTTATATAAATTTATAATTTATAATAATAATAATAATAATAATAAAAGATTTTAAAGTATTTCTATAAAATAAATAAAATAAATAAAATAAATAAAGTAAATAAAATAATATAATATATATATATTAATTTTTAAAATTTTAATAAAAAATTAATATAATAATATTTTTTTTTTTTTTTTTATTTATTTAATTTAAAATTTATAAAAATTAATTATTATATTTTTATATTATTTTTATTTTTATTATAAATTTAAAATTAAATAAAATTAAATTAAATAAAATAAAATAAAATTATTAATAATATTAATTAATAAAATTAAACTTTTTTAAATAATTTAAATTTTATATAATAATATTTTATATAATAATAATATTAAAAACAAAGTTTATAATTAAATTTATAAATTATATATATTTAAATTAAAGTTTATTAATTTTTATATAAAAGATTAATATTTAATTTAAAAACTAGAATTTTATAAAACTTTATTAATTTTAAAATTAAATTATTAATAAAATAAATAAAATAAAAAGAAGAGTTCCAGAGAATCTTCCCCTAATATTTAATAATAAATTTAATAATAAATATAATATATATATATATATATTATATTTTTAATAAAAATTTAAAATATAATTAATTAATTAATTTTTTGGGTAATATATAATAAAAATTTTTTAGAAAATTTATATAATAATAATAATAATAAAAATTATAATTTAATTTATATATATTAATATTATAATAGTTTTTATTTTTTATTAAATTTTTATTTATTTGTTTTATAATATTAATTTAATTTAATATTATATTTATTTTATTTTATTTAAAAATTATAAAAATTTAATTTTTATATTTTAATAATATATTTATTTTCATTATATTAAAAAAAATTAATATATAAATAATAATAATAATAATAAAAAAAGATCTAAGGAAGCCTTTCTCTGGTAAATAAAGTAAATAAAATAATAATTATAAATAATTAAAATTTTTATTAAAATTATAATATTAATAAAAAATAAATTAAAATATTTTATATAAAATTATTTATAATAATAAAAAATAATATATTTAATATTTAATATTTAATAAATAGGTTAATTTATAATTTTTTTTATATAATATATAATAAAAAATTAATAATAATTAATATTAAATTAACTTTTATTTTAATATTAATTTTTTTTTATTAATTTAAATTTATAAAAAAAATTAATTTATAATAATATAAATTATATATATTAATTTTTAAAATAATAATAATAATTAAATGAAAATTTAATATTTATTTAAATTAAAATTTATTGATTTCTATAAAAAACTTATATTTCATTTAAAATATAATTATTATTATTATTTAAATAAAATATTAATTTATATTTTTAATTTTTAATATAATATTTAATTAATTAATTAATAAAATTTTATAAAAATTATATATAATTTAATAGTTTAATTTAAAATTTATAGGATTTTATAATATTAGATTTTATATATAGATTTTATATAATTTAGATTTTATATAATTTAGATTTTATATAATTTAGATTTTATATAATTTAGATTTTATATAATTTAGATTTTATATAA